>CABIKL010002335.1:0-12827 GCA_902196195.1 Aptinothrips rufus
CCCCTGCCTACGCGCCTGGGGTTAGTTGCCCAGTGATGGCCACTTAAAGGACGCCGTTCGACATACCTAGGCACCACATAATGTTATCATGCTAGTTAGCTCGCTCAAAATTTGTTTGCTGGTTAGTGGATTGATATGCAACAAGCTTTTTGGCATAGCATTCCAGCATTAATGTATTTTCTTTTTATTGAAAATATATCGCGAATGGAAATATCAGTTTGCCTAGTAATGGCCACAATCGAAAGAGTCTTCTTTAAAGCCCCCCCCCCCATTTTCGCGGGAACTGACGAAAAAATTAGATGACGGTCGAATAGTACTCCCCTACACGTGACTATTAAGCACAGTTCAAAAAGTTTGCAAGAACCATACAAAAAGGTGGGCGGCCATCACTGGCACCTGGCCATCACTCGACGTGTGACGTGTCCAAACCGAAACCTTGTATCTTTTCGGTACTCGTTCGAAACCATGTAACTTGTGCATCCCAATTCACAACGTAACTGTACAGGATTTCCTATCTATTTACGTGGCTTAGAACCTGCGTGCGAAAGTTACGTGATTTCGGACCAAAAGATACGAGGTTTGGACTGGGACACGCCGCACGCAGCTCGAAAAGCCTCTGAATCCCGGGGCTTTCACATCGTTTTAGTCGCAGTACCAGCTCATTCTCCGGGTACAATGCAGAGCCAAACTAAGTACGTATAGCGTTTTGCAGTCAATATTTGTCTTAGTTTTTACCCGCAGTCTATGGTGAAATTTTAGCTCCAGGCCGTGCTGAAGGGCTTCAAAGTCAAAAGTGGCCATCGCTGGTTCTGTGGCCATCATCACTGGGCGGGTTACCCAAATTTTTCAGTACTGATCAGACGCAACAGCTAACAAGGTTATGGTGGCCGTCGCGAGTAACGTCCTAACGTGCAGACGTACCGTACACTCATCGGTCCGCGGATTGGTCCCAGACAGAATAGGGTGGTCTCCAGGACAGATGTCTCCCTGGTAGTCTTCTTCATTACTTGTTGTTGTGCCACACTAAAGCTAAGCTTGTCAACTATTACCACTATTGCTGTTGATACCTCTCTACCTGCGAATGCCAGGATTGCCAACAGAAAAGCAGTCAGAAAAGTCAGCAGTTTCCAGTTTCGAACACGAAAAATGTATTGTTTTGGATACTATTTCACCATATTTAGCGATAAAGCTGTGTAACTCATTATTTTACACACTGTGAAACAAGTACACTATTCGGCCCAACCTTTAAAACAGCGCCAGCTTTCATTTTGTGTTGAAGGCAAGTATATCTGTGAACCGATATAAAAGTTAAAATGGCAAAAAGTGATTGGCTCAATATAAGTGGGGCTCCTGCCAACAGAGGTGAACCATAGTAGGTGGATTTTATTCTTCCTCATCACCGGTGTCGAAGTGAAACTCCTGATCTGATGACAGCTGCTCATTATCTTAATCAGGAGTTAGTAGTCATAAGACAACAAAAAACAAAAAACAAATGTCATGTAAATTGGTCATTTATTTATAACAAAGTCTCATGGTTGACTCAATAGGGTGTTCCAATGGTAGCCAGACCGGAAATAAGACAAACAAAACGACACGGCGAGCGGGGGAGAGGAGTATTCCCGCTGCAGCTCCCCACTTCCCCGCTCGCCGTGTCGTTTTGTTTTTCTTATTTCCGGTCTTGCTATCATTGGAATACCCTATTGTATTCTCACCTCTTTCTCCTGGGTCAATATTCTCGTTACCATTATCGGATACTGGATTGCAAAGATCAGCATTGAACGAGCACGTGTCTTTTCCAATTGGGTAGGCCGGAGATAGCCAGAACGAAATAAGTCAAGAAAAAGTCAAGAATACCAAAAGCGGAAAGGAATAATGAGTCGGTATGAGAAATCACACGTGCCTGTTCCTGGTGGAAGTGAATCCTTCCATCTTGGCAAGATGGAAGCACTCGTGAATGCGCGTGTCGTTTCTTCTCATACTGACTTTTGCCTTTCCGCTTTTGGTGTTCTTGACTTCTTCTTAACTTCCGTTCTGGCTATCTCAGGACTACCCTCCCTCCTTGCGTACCTGTCATAGCCACCCAACATCAAAACCAAAAGCGTTTCACTGTGGACATCCTTCCCCTTCCGCGGAGTGCTAGAGTAGAGAGGCTACACCTATAAGGATGCCAGGTAGACGGAGACGAGAAGAAACGGGGAGTCAGACATACCAATCGCCACGGCGATAAGTTTAGTATCCGTCTCGTCCATTTATTCTACTGCCCGGTCTTGCTGTTCACCCTATTCTCCAAGGAAGGGAACCGACAGCAAGGCTGCAGTCCGGTACTGTATAGACTATTCCGCTGACCAGGGCTGTGAGGGAGTCGGATAGCAAATCAAGAAGAACAAGTACTAACGGACAGAATGAGAAATCGCATGTGCGTTCACGAGTGGCACGTTGCGCCCGGTGCGCCTGGCCGCGAACGCACACCCGTATTCTCATACTCTCCTTTGATACTTGTTCTTGTTCTTCTTGACTTGCTTTCCGACTCTCGGGGAGCTCGGGTTAGCGGAATAGTCTGTTGTTCCTTGTACCGGTCCAGCGTGGCATGTGGTGCCGGACCGCACGCAGAGGGCGAATGGCGGACACATATCCCCAAGGTCTGGACCGGCTTGTGTTCCCGTATCCTACCAGTCTTTGTATGAAAACCAACTAGACATTCCGTGTCAATGTTTGACATTTTGAGAAGGCTGTTGTTTACTTATTGGTGAAAAAACCAAGATATCGGCTTATTACATTCTTTATTTCTAAGCTTTGGGCACTGTTCGAAACAGTCCCGTTTTTCATTACCCTCGTAGTAAGGGCGGTGTTCGTCGGTTATGAGGAAACGTGCTCTAACGGTACGTTCAAACTCAAAACGACTGATCTCAACTAAACTGCATTGTACTTCGTGACGAAGCAAAACGACTAATGCGACGTCCATAAGGAAAACACACGTCCACTGTAAAATAATCTAGTTATTTGACGAAAACCCTTCGGCTAGTTTTGGAACAAGAATATTTCGTACTGAGGCATTTACAAATCTCTCGTCATTGCGCTTTTAATAGTATTTCGTCACTCGACCAATTATTCGTCACCCCAAGTCCTATAGCAAATAGACATTATGACGAAAAATTTGGTGACGAATGTTTCGTCATATTGATGAAAAAATTAGTCAACTGTGTCCTGCAAATTATCCGTCACGAAACTTGTCGTCAAGTGACGAACAATTCGCAAACGAAGAATTACGAATTTTGTCACGCACTAGTTCGTAAAGAGACGATATTATTTTATAGTGTAATTCGAAAGCACTTGAATGGAAGACACGAAGTCCCTGTGCCACAACGAAGGAATGGCGTGTGTTTCATTCTGGACGTTGTAAACAACGTGCCCCTCCCTTATAGGTATACAACGATCAATCAATAAATCATGCAATTGGCGTCTCGCCCTACCACTGCATTATCAACATGAGAACGACGCAGCCTCTGCAAGACTCTGTCTGATATTGTTATTATTTCTGTTTCAGTACCCGCGCAGTTTTCACTCTTGCTACGTGGGCTTGCCTTTCGGACTCGGACATCAATCTATTAATCGCCCTGCTCCTAGGTAAGGTTTCTCCTGCTCGCATATGGCTCGGTCCGGATGGAAACAACGAAACGCTTTCACGCACATTCCGGTTTCAGAATTGACTGTCACTGTATTATTATGAATAATTTTTGCCTGACAGTAGTTTGATTCGATGAATGATACCCATATAATATTTACAAAATCGATTTTTTTAATGCATGGTAATCCGATTCCACTTAATGACTCATACGCCGTATCCTAATGCTCAGATGACAAAATTAGACCGAAAAAGAACATTTAGTTCGTGGCGTGAGTCTGGTAATACCGAAGGGCACGACACAATGAACAGTTGATATCAAAACGCCATGACAGGTACTGGCTCTGAAAACCAACTGCTAATTCTGTAAAAGTGAGTGAAATTTGCTCTTGCAACTTGAATTACTTAAATTTCTCAAACGGGGAACTGCATATAACTAAAGTGAAAGCACGGATGGAAATAGACATTCAAGTAAAGTTGTGGACGGAAACTTAGAATATCTTGTGAAATTATGTTCTGCTAACACTTTTACATTCAAGACGTGTCCGAGTTCATTATCCCCGTCCAACGCAAGACTTAAGTTTGCGAAGTACTCTGTTCTTGTGCCATAACAATCGACTAGACCAGGTGTGGGTCGCATGCTGCCCGCGAGGCTTTCTAAAGCGGCCCGGGGCACATAGCCAGCCGCGTTGCGGATATCGCGCGGTCCTGCATAAACCCGAACTTTGTTGTGTTCTGTACGGCCCGCGGCCCCTGGGGCTTTTGGGTTGGATGGCCAACTGCCACAAAAGTTTCCCCATCCCTAGACTAGAAGTCTTCCGTGTAAAATATCATGCAATTTCCGAACAACTCTTTTTTTCTAATTCTGGCGAATGCCAACTATATCCAGGTATCTTCATGCCACCTAATCAAGGTGTGAGCTTTGGGTGATGTCCCTTATTGTATTGATCCGCAAAGTAAGAACGGGTTTGTTGTTCATATGAAACCGTGTATTAGGGTGTCCCACATAAAAAGGAATTTTCGGCTAAGATGTTTTCTCGATAGATCGTCTGAGGAGGTACGATATTCTTCTGTATACGGTATTTATTCGTAGTTAAAGGCGTACGGAGCGGTACGTCCGTACATTTTTTGTGCAGTGACGCAGATGGCAAAGTTAAAAGTGCTTTCATTCATGAAGCACATCTCGAACAGGAAACCGAGTGGTAAATGCGAGACATCATGTTAATGCACCGCTCTATTATTTGTTCTAGGATACTTGAAGTCACGGCTCGCTGTAGGCCGGATCGAAGACTGTGCGACTCCGCGTGTGCCTGGCCCGCTGCATCTGGTTTAGGAACAAAACAACTTCTGATGCTACGCTGTCGGTCCATATGCCGAATGTTCAAGATGACCCTCATCCTTCTGAAGAAGGAGAAATGAAGTGTACTGTTTGTAGTAAGATATTCGTCACGAAGAGAAACCTTGAAGAACATATCAGAATCCACATTGTAGAGAAGCCATATGAGTGTGCAACATGTCTCAAGAGATACAAAGAGAAAAGGTATCTTTTTGTTCATATGAGGATACACACCGGCGAGAAACCTTACGAGTGCGTTGTGTGTCAAAAGAAGTTCCACGACAGAAGCCACTATCGTGTTCATAAGAGAATTCACACCGGTGAAAAACCATTCACGTGCTCTATTTGTCAGAAGAAATTTGGTGACGGGAGTAGCTTTCGAAGCCATCAGAGAGTTCACACCGGTGAAAAACCATACGAGTGCTCAACGTGTCAGAAAAAGTTCAGTAGCACTAGCAGCTTAAAACGCCATGAGAGAGTTCACACTGGCGAAAAACCATTCAAGTGCTCTTTTTGTCAGAAGAAATTTGGCGACCAGCGTAGCTTTCGAAGCCATCAGAGAGCTCATACAGGGGAGAAACCTTTTAGTTGTGGGGTGTGCCTGCAAGCTTTTAGAAAGTCAGGTGCATTACGTGTTCACCTAAAAACCCATACTGATTATAAGCAATATGAATGCACTGTGTGTGACAAGAAACTGAAAACCTCTAGAAACCTACGCAATCACATTCGTACTCACTCCGAAAAGAAGATTCCCATCGGGGACAAGCCATACAAATGCACAGTGTGTTTGAAACTCTTTGGTGCAAGGAAAAGCCTGGAGTGTCATCTTTACTCTCACCTTAATAAATTTCAGTGTCGAATATGTTCGGCATTGTTTGACGACAGAGGTAGTTTTCTCGACCATCGTGTACATCACAGGCCAGAGAAGCTCATTGACTGCTCAGTATGTCAGAAAAAGTTGAGAACACTGAAGAACTTGCGCATGCATTTGCGAAGGCACACGGGGGAGAAACTTTACGCGTGCACTGTGTGCCGGAAGAGATTCTTGCTCAGCAGCGAACTGCGCGCTCACTTGTACACTCATTTACGCAACAAGCTATACCAATGTCAAATATGCGAACAGAAGTTTTGCGACCGGGCACAACTTCGCTATCACCTGCGTCACCATGTCGATGGAAAGCTCTACAAATGTACTAAATGCGGGAAAACAGTGAAGTCAGCGAGATCTTTACGAACCCACATTCGCATTCACTCCGAAGAGAAACCATACGAATGCACAGTTTGTTTGAAGAAGTTTCGAGAAAGGAAGTACCTATATGAACACTTTCCGATTCACTTCGAGGACAAACCATTCAAGTGCTCAATATGCCACAGAGGATATGTACGCGCTAGTGACCTGCGATCTCACATCGGAACTCACATCAGTGAAGAATCTTTCAAGTGTATTTTGTGTCAGATGACGTTCACGAGGGCCAGCCAACTCCGTGTACACCTTCTCCATCATAACGTAGAAGAACCTCTAAAGTGTACGATATGTGGGAAGAAATTCTTAACTAGTAGGTACTTGTTAATTCATCTAAGAACGCACACGGGAGAAAAGCCATATGAGTGTGTCGTGTGCCAGAAGAAATTCGGCACGACCGTTGCTTTCCGGGCTCACCTTCATACACACTCGGGAGAGAAACCGCACCAGTGCAGCCACTGCGAGAAGAAGTTCGCGACAAGAAGAAACTGTCGGCAGCATCAGCGCACACACACTGATGAGAAATCACACGAGTGCCACGTCTGTCTTAAAAGGTTTTGGAAAGTTAGTAGTTTGGTTACTCATCTTAGGGGGCATACTGGAGAGAAACCATACGAGTGCTCAGTGTGCAACAAGAAGTTCGTACAAGCTGGTAACATGCGTGCTCACTTTAAAACTCACCTTCAGGAGAGGTATAAGTGTGTTGTGTGTCATGAAGTCTTCACGAAGGTAAGCAGTCTCCGCCAGCATCTGCGAGATCATGTCAGGAACTCACGTTACAAGTGCACTTTGTGTACCGAGGTGTTTGCGAAAGCTCATTCTTTACAAATACATATTCGCTCCTACCACAAAGATAAACGATATGAGTGTGTGCTGTGTCAGAAAAAATTTGCAGCGTCTGGCAATTTACGCTCACATCTACGATCACACCTGGGCGAGAGAACCCACCAGTGCAGTCAATGTGAGAAGAAATTTGTAACAGGCCGTTGCCTGCGTAGTCACATGATCACGCATACCGATGAGAAGCCACATGAGTGCCACCATTGTCAAAAGAAGTTTAAAAGATCTCGAGATTTGGGTGTTCATCTTCGGTCACATTCAGGAGAAAAACCGTTCGCTTGCTCGGAATGTGGGAAATCATTCTGTTCAAGCAGTGACCTCAGCAAACACGCTCGAGTTCACACAGAGGGCGCCTATGAGTGTTCAGTCTGTCGAAAGAAATTTAGGTTTGGGAATGACTTACGCAGGCATGTTCGGATTCACACTGGAGAACGAGAGTATGAATGCAAAATTTGTCATAAAAGCTTTCGAGAAGCTCGGAACCTTCGTTGCCACCTTTTAAGTCATGTAAATAGTGAAGCGTTCTAAATCTCAGGCAGGGAGAAGGGTTTTGTTGTAAGTAATTTTCGTTTGTATTGAGCTTCTTGGAGCTATCACTGGAAAGAAACCAACTTTCAGGACGATCGTCTATGCTTGTAGACCTACTGTCAAAGAGACTGTGAACTAGATTTTGTTTTTAGCGGTAACGCTTGTAAATTGAGAATAAAGTTGATGAGTGACCTCGTCGCCAATTGTTACGAAAGGTTCAGGTTGTAATTTGAATAGGATTCTTTGCCTAGCATTTGTGAATAGGCTTTTCTGGTGTTTGTTGTTTGTATTATTATCTTCTAAAAATATTTTTCACGTCGTTTGAATATTGCGGTAGTTGTAACTTTGTGTATTGTTATATATCATTCAATGTCTTGTAACCTCGTTCATTTAATAAACTTGTAATATTGCTGTATAAATCACTTTTCCGTTTACTCTAAAACATCAGATGAAAACAGCATGACGATTTTCAAATTAAATATGCAGCATGAAATAACGAAGACACAGACTTACTAAATCGATAAAAGTAAAAGTTAACTGACAGCCATCTTCGCGAGATGTTTAGAGAAGCCTGTGGGCCGAAAAATAAATTTTTAACAAACACTTCTTCAAATTCTGTTTGTGTTAATGTCATTCACAAAGTGCAGCTGTAGAACGCACAGGCCGCTGCTGGCCATACCGCTGATAAGAGTGCGTGGCACGTCAGGGCACCTCGTCGTCCTGCCTACCTTCGAACGTCTTCGGTAGGCCTTTCCGTTAGATTTGTATTGCGCATAGTTCTATAGCAGTCAGTTATTATAGTTCACACTGATTGAGTGCTAGTACATATTTTAAACCATATCTGAGAATCGATGTTCAGTAATTCCTCCCGCTTTTTGTTTTCTGATTCTGTCGTGCTGAATGGTGCAATGTATAGGTGCCCGAGTAGAAATAATAGTCTGTCTTTCATTGGGAAAACATTGGTGAGCTCAGTTAACTCTAGGTCCTTTCGCGCGTAAGACAGCTTCTGCAGATCACATGCAGACTTTCTTCAGTCAAGGCCCCTGCCATATTCAGGCTTCCTGACGCAAATTTTGTAGATTCAATATTGCATCGATGCCGTTGCCACCACCCATTTCCGACAGCATCTGAAAGAAAAGAGTAGAGTAAACATATTTTACCTTAGGTTCAAGCTGAATTTTTGTTATTTCCTCCAGGATGATAGCTCGGATCAGCAACTACGTCTGGTTTCCACCCCACCATTGCTGCTCCAATAGTAGGATAAGCTGGCTTCAATACTTCCTCTAAGATATGATTGATAAGATCAGCTGGTCCTGCTATGATGTCGTCAATGCTCAAGTGGCCCAACCAACTGTTCTGGTGCAACTGGAACGGGTGGTTCTCGACCGTCTCCTGGATTGGTGTTTTGAGGCTCGGCACGGACGTCTGGTCCCTCCGCTCATACCGAAGCGCGACAGATACCTCACTGCTTCGGGACTTAACTTTCCGTCTGGTTTGGATTGCCACGCGCCCAACCATGTCAACTCATGGCCCTGCAAAGGGTTACTCCTGCACTTAGAAACAGGTATCTCATATCCTTTTCTCGACAATTCTGTTGATGGGTCATTTCGAAGTGGGTGTCGTCTCTGGGCTTTCTGAGATCGCTAAACACGAAAACGATATCGTCGGCGGTTTAGTTCACTGGCTAAGGGTACTTTTCGGGGTTTAATGTAAAACACGCAGGGCTTACCCGCGTCCCCAAAGGCCCTGCTTGGCCTGCCGGCGGCGTTTGTTCTACCCGTGAACCGAATTTAACGACCGTGGATTTCGGATCTCCGGTCGCGTCGGTCAATTTTCGTTCATTTTCCTACATCGTACCCTATCTAATCTTTGAAACAGTTCCGAAAGTCTATTGACTTGTCCTGACATGATTCCTTTAACGTAAGGATTGAACATCGTTTACTGGCCACCCAGTTAGGCGGGTCTTTCACTCAAAAGGACAAGTACAGTACGACTTAAAGACAACTTCACTACGACTAAAAGACAAATAAACTACGACTAGGACGCTATGTCATCGTCCACTGACTTAACTTTGTGATCATATTCGCACAAATACCATAGGGGAGAGTGGGGCAAAGTGGACCGCAGTGATGTAAACTTGAACCATGCAACGCACCCCGACGGTTTCGGTCGTAATTAGTGAGAGGTATCTTGGCCTAGGTCCGTCAACCACCGCAAGTCGTCGGACGTTAACACCGGTCTCGGGAAATGAAAAAGTATGATTTTGCTATGCGTCACTAATTTTTATCGCCATCTTTCTCGCAGCACGCCGTACATAAAACCCCGAAGCAAATTGCCATTTACACTCTTTTTTTCTCTGTTGGGTACATATCTTTCAAGTACTTATACAACGCAAATCAGAATATATTTTTGATAACTCGTGTGTTTACGATATTGATTATAGTGAAATAGGTACTTGTGGCACAAAGTGGACCGGGGCAAAGTGGACTGCACAGATATCTGCTTATAATAGTGTCACGCTTGAAGCAAGTTTTATCGGGTTTTTAAGGGCTACCAGAAAGCGTGAAGTCACAAAGGTGTCCACAAATGACGACTACAGGACCAGTTTGGCTGAAGGCGTGACCAAGAGAGAGACCAAACGGCAACGGAAGACAGCTCCCGCGGCAAAACCTCCCGTTACCCACAAGGTTTTCTGATGGCTTGTGCTCGTCAAAATGTGTTCGGGAACATGCTGCATGCCATCATGAATTTCCTGGCAGTCTGTGGACAGGGGGTAGAAAATCGTCAAATTTGCGATTATTTTGGGATTTTGCCACCCTGGCCAGAAGAAATAATATAAACAGAAGGAACGCACGAAAAAGTGAGGTAGATCACTGCAGAAATTTATGTGTTAACGCCTACCTTTTTTTAAAAAAAGAATTTGTTAACATACAACAAATTGAAAGCCTCATACAAAACTATAACAAGGTGAATTGCATAACGAACGTTAAAAAACCTGCGTATGAATATGTTTCTTTGCTAAAGTAACATGATTGCTGAAAGAGTATGCAATATACGTATGGGCGCCGCTCCTGCGACTCACCGCTTGATGCGAATCCTCATTCATAGAAGCTTCTGATGATGATGATGATGATTGAGAGTCAGCTGACTCACTCTGGATAGAGGAAGGGGATGCCATAACGATGTCACAACCCAAAATTTATGGTCATTTCTTTAGGGGACTGCGGCTGCGCATACGTCGTTTCAACCTTCTCGTTACGTAAACTGGTACAGGAAAAACGACATTTTGCACCGAAAATACACCTTAACATCAAAAAGTTACGTGACATCTCTTTTGTTAGAAACTGCTGATCATACATCGTTAGATTTCTCAACGGAAGTAGGGCAACGAAGCTTACAATAACTTTGCCAGTATGTTGTCTGAAGGTTGATAGTAAACGTCGTATTTTCAACGTACTCTGCGCTGTAGCAGTGTATGCGCAACGTTTCCCCACATCGGGCCATCATGGACAAACAGCGCAACATTTTGAATATCGGTAAAACGTATAAATTTGCCTGGCATCTCTCAATTTGATTCATGCTCAGAAAGAAAAGGACTCTCTCGCTGCCGCGTTCACGCAATATCCTTCCACAACAAAACAGCACGCTCCTTGTCGAACAGCACTTTTACCTATAAGCGTAGCATAGTCCACATACCAGTATTTTCCGAAGCAGGTATACTTCCATGCGAGTTTGTCGTAGCCGTTATGGTTCTTTATCGTAACTATTGCCCGCACCTCTATTTTCTACATTAACTTTATAATTCGTAGCTTGGTTGGTATCCGCAAGTTAAAGAATCATCTCCACAATGCTGAATTGCTCTCCTCCAAATGCGGCGTATAATAATAAAGACACGATCAAAAAAGTCTGTAAGAAACAAGGTATGGTCTCGCTGCTGATGCTGCTTCTTCGCTCTACATTCTTTTTTTGTTCATAACTCGGAAAATTTATTTAAAAAAAAAGTCTGCAATTTGGTCAATTATATTCCAAACAGGTTTCAAATTTTGAATCTTGTACTTTGTAGACGAAATATCGTAAAAAGCTTCGGGTAAACCCCCATTTAGATGTAAACTCAAATGTCGAAAAATGGACGAATTCTGACGAATTCGGTCAGAATTTCTGAAAACGATTCTCCAGGTTCTGGCACAGAAAACTCAGTTAAGTGCCTCTTCTTGATTGGTTCTTGTGATCTATTGACTCAGGAACTAAGCAGTAACAAAATCATTCGTCTTATATCTGCGCTTGTAGCCGCAATTTGGTTTCCTCCTCCGTTTTGGGTGTTGATTTGAAGGGCTCATAGAACGGCGACTTGAAACTCATATAATTAGAAGATTGGAATTTTTAATATCTGTGAAGCTGTCAAAAGTCACAAGAAGATCAGCTATCCCATGTGATACCTAGGCAAGGTCTGACAAAACAATCTGATGCAGGCTACGGTCTTCTGCGACCCTTTTTCGAGCATCTTGGCGTCAACTCTCCATTTACCGTAGAAGAAGGCCGGGAAGGCTTTGGAGATGGTTAGGTCATTGGAGAGGTTTCTGGCGACGTAGTTTCCCTGCACCAAAAAAAAAAGGCATTGTACTTTGAATCCTAAACAGCTTTGAATTTCGACTTTACGAAACATCGCAAAAGTTCTAATTCGCGTCCAGAATGTGACGAGTACTAAGCCGAACATGATATCAAAAAGATTAAATCACCCTGTACAATATCTAGTTTTCGCGTGCAGTGCACTTAACAATGTCGGTAACATACAAAAATATCGAGGACGTAGCTTCTTGGCATAGCGGTGCACTGGCACGCAAGTGCACAGTCCTTACATCCATCGAAATTTGCTTTTGAAAAAGGCAGTAAAGTTCATGACTCCTTATCATGGAATGTGGCCAGCTGTTTCCGCGCAGAAGCGCAGACCCCAAACCGCGCCAGGGTTATGTGTGAGTGAGTCATTTCTTTGTTTTGCAGCACTCGTTGACGGAGTCTTGACGTACGAATGTGTCGTAATTTTTGTCTACCGGAAACAAAGATTCTATTACCTAACTCGCAAAAACTCGTACTAATGAAAGTTTCAAACCCCCAAATAAAAATACTGGCCAGAAAATTTCACAGGTGAAAATCTTTAAGAAAAGTTTCATAGGCAGAAAATTTAACATGTAGCAATGGTGACGCAGGTGTCCTGAAGCAAAACTCCATCACCCCCCTCCACCCCCGCACCCCCCCCCCCC
>CABIKL010002336.1:0-12827 GCA_902196195.1 Aptinothrips rufus
TTTTTTTTTTTTTTTTTTTTTTTTTTTTTTTTTTTTTTTTTTTTTTTTTTGGTAGAGATTTTCAGTTCGATTTGACATGAAAACAAAGACTGAATCCAAATCATAAGTTAACCGTGTCTGGGTCTCGAGGCTGCAGGCGGAGCAAAGCCTGCCGCCACCCGACCCGCTGCACGTGGGGGGCCGAACAGTTGCCTGCCCCGCACGGCGCACGGCGCGTCGCGCATCGACCGGGTGCGTGGCACGTCACGTGGCACGTCACGCGGCACGTGGTGACAGTCACGGCAGCACGCGCACGCAGCACGGCACTGCTCGGTCTGACTGCTGCTGGCAGGATAGGCTGGACCCCTATGTGATATGTTTAAGACCCACGCTGCGTCCTCGTAGTTCGTTAATAACTGCGGTTCTTATTCGTTTCCAGAGGAGCTGGTGGGACTGTGCGGACTGTGGGGGCCGGACCCGAGCCGCTCGCGCGCCGACCACATCGGCGTGCCGACCAGGTGAGAGAAGTCGACGACCACGACACTCGCGACGAAGAGTCGACAACTCCGGCTCAGTCTGTGTTATATCCTAAGTACAGAAGTGCATGAAAGAATGCTGGAATTCACACCCAGCCTTGACACCCATTTATCGCATTTTTAAAGTGCGTTTTTAAAAGCGCCGTCAATCTGAATACCGTGAGTTAGGTCCTCACCCGCGGCACACATTTTGGAATTTCACCAAAATACCTCACGATCTTCAAAGTTGTGTAATTGTACGTTTCTTAGGAGCCTCGGTAGCGCAGTAGGCAGCGCGTCAGTCTCATAATCTGAAGGCCGTGAGTTCGATCCTCACCCGGGGCATATATTTTTGAGTTTTACCTAGGATTTATTTCCGGAAAGATCTCTAAATTATTAGTAATTCCCATTTTTGCGAAAATTTATGAAAACATCTCGAAGTTTTTGTAAATTTTATGAAATAGTATAGAAGTGTAATAATACAGAAACGATGGGACAGACACGTCAAAATATGTCGTCAAGAATGCGGCTGTCGACTCTTGGCCCCTCCCTGTTGTTGCCTGTTGTTGTCAGCCGCAGGCTAGTAACCCCGAGTGTCCTGCAGGCGCTACGAGGAGCTCACTGAGCTGCGGTCCAGCGGAGGGAAGTCCCTGCAGATCAGCCTGCAGCGGCGGCCGAGCCTGCCGCCCATCAGGAGGCCCTCCCAGTGCCAGGTCAGAGCACCCAAAACGAAATGTTTAAATTTTTGCTCTTTTTTTTCTCTACTTTTGTTTCCATTTTACTGCTTTCTCTTCGTAAATTTCCGTAAATTAATCATCTGAACAGGGGGACAGCACGCCCGAGGAGGACCACGGCCAGCCCGAGGGCCAGCCCGAGGGCCAGCCCGACCAGGACGCGTTGGGGCTGGCCGGCGAGCAGCGCTACCGCCACTGCTACCACGAGGAGGAGAGCTCCGGCTACGCAAGCGACGCGGCGGCACAAGACATGGCGGCCTGGGAGGAGCGGCAGGGACACCTGCACAGGTGAGGTCTGGCGGGGGAGGCTGCGGGTCAACACAACACACTTAATTGTAGACGCACTTTTTGCGACTTTTTTCCTCCGTAATTTCAGGGACAATTTAATAGGAAATTTGTACTTAATTCGTGATTTAATAGTAAATTTCTTGTGGACTATTTTGTGCATAACAAAGCACGATCTCTTACCTTTGTCCTTAATTTCCGTACAAAATTGTGATTGAATTTTGTACCTCTGTAAGCATGCATAACTAATCACAATTTTATGCATAAGAATACAGCCAGAAATTGGCCGTAACTGCGTACAAATTTGTCTACAATGATGCAGCACACAGTAGTACTTAAGCAAAAAGTCTGGAGAAAAGTGTGACGAGCTACGGCTGATTTTGTGCATAGTTATGCATGCACAGCAGTGATAATATTTGTCCCTCTAAGTTTAGTGTGAAGTCTTTATGTTCTTGCGATGACGCAGGCATGTCCCTCCCGGCTGCAAGGGGGAGTCTCCGGGGCAGCAGCACCTGGTTCAACAGGCGCAGTCCGAGTACAGTCAGCTCCAGCACGAGCGACGAGTCGTGTTGCGGGGCGGCTGGACGCAGCAGCAGGGCGGCGAGCGGTGAGCGGGCGGGGCGAGAATACCCACTTCAGAGTACTTTACAGTTGAAATAGTCGAAAGACACGGGCCGCTAGAAGTGTTTCAGATCGCGCGCCTCGAGATGTTGGTAATACATGTTGGTGTCCGTGGTCTGGCAGGTTGCCGTCGACGGGCAGCTCGATGAGCAGCAGCGTGTCGTCCTGGGCCGAGGAGGCGGGTCGCGCGCGCTGGGGGGACCGCGGTGTGGGAGTGGGCCACCTGTGGGAGCCCGCCGAGGACGGCCCGGGCGGCCCGGGCGCGCCGCAGCGCCTGCCCCCTGTGCAGCTGCTGAGGGCGGGCGCTCCCGCCTGGCTGCAGAGGGGCCTGCGCAGCATTGACGGCGACAGAGACAGGTGACTTGGCTTGCCCAGTGGAAAGTGACGCTCGAAACGATGTCCATTTCGGAGTATCTTCACGGAGGGAACAGATTAGCTGCAGCTGCAGCAGTTTTTGTTCACCATCCCGAAAGTAACGATTTTTATCCAAGCAAATCGACATGATGAATTCTGAAAGAATTCTTAAAGGTGGGGAATGAATGAGCGATGAATTACCTTTGAAAAGTTTCTTTAATAAGATATCAAACAATCCCTCATATCTGCGGAGATGTATCAACTGTGTTATTTGAACAGGAACCAGTTCAGGAAATTAGATGCATTCTTAAATTTTACTCGCAAGAAAGATGAGAGGTGGGGACTCCGGGGCCGGGGAATTCCCACGCAGTAGAATCAATAGCGCACCAGCGCACCCCCTTTAGCGAGAGGGCCTTCTCCTAAAATAACCCTAGTATATAAATAACCATTTCCCTCTCGTGTTCACGTGCAACCCTCGCTACTGCCCGTGCAGCCTGTAGTCTCGTGTAGCTATAGCCGCGCACTGCTTGTTGTAGCGATGTGACGTCACAAGTGTTGGTGGTGACGCACTCCGACCCACCTGGCGAGGGGACGGCGCCCGGCGAGCAGGACGACAACCCCTGCAGGTGAGGCTATCGATCAGAGTCCTCCTGTTCCGCTCGTATCCCGGCAGGTGAAACGAACCGGCAGAGGACGCTCGTACAGTTACTTTTAACAATTGTACAGTTTGGCACGCAGTTACTTTCACTCAAACCGTCGAATGGAAGGAAAAATCCTTCAAATGTTCGAAGGTTTGTGGAACCCGTCGAAGTGAAGGATTTTTTCCTTCGAACAGACGTTGGAACGGCGACGCAGATGGCAGTTCGAAGGAATAATTCATTTCGAATCGACTGGTTCCACGAACCTTCGCGTTTTCCCTCGAGCATTCCTTCGATTTGAAGGTTTGAGTTTTGCAGTGTTCAACGATTAACTTGAACTTTGACCCCGCCTGGTCGCAGGTCCTTCCTGCGCGGCCAGAACGTGCCGGTGGAGGCTGAGATCCTGGAGGAGCGGCAGCGGCGGCGGGAGAAGGCGCTGCAGCTGCAGACGGCCATCCGGCAGCAGCTGGAGGAGCGGGAGCGGCGGCGCAGGGAGGAGCGGGAGCGGCGGCAGCGCGAGGAGCGGCAGGAGGAGGAGCGGCTCCTCAGGGAGCAGCAGCAGGAGCGTCGCCGCGTCGAGGAGGAGCAGCGTAGGGCCAGGGAGAAGGAGGTACAACATTCGGCAAATTCTTGGAAACCAAAGTCCGGCTCACCAAATTTCAGTCGGACCTCGCGCGAATCCACCACACTGTAAAATAGTTTTTGACGAAAAACCTCTGGCTAGTTTTGGAACAAGGATATTTCGTATTGAGCATTAACAAATTTTTCGTCATCGACATTTTAATAGTATTTCGTCACTTGACGAATTATTTTTCACGCTAAGTCCTTATAGCAAATGGACATTATGACGAAAAATTCTTAGAAAAATGTTTCTTCATTTTGACTAAAAATTTGTAAATGATACGTCACGCAATTTGTCGTCAAATGACGAAAAATTCGTGAACGAAGAATTACGAACCATTCGTAACGAAATAAATCTTAAAGTGACGAAACTCTTTTACAGTGCACGTTTCTCTAACAGTGCTGGTGGTCTTTGGGTTCCAGGAGCAGGAAGCACGGCGAGCAGCGGCCATGCTGGAGGCCCTGCAGGCCGCCGAGCGAGAGGCCAAGGAGCAGCGGGGCAGGCAGCAGCGCAGGCACGTGGCCGAGGACGTCGTCCAGGACGTCACCCAGGACCTCGCCGAGGACCCGCCGCCAGCGGGGCGTGGGTGCGTGCAGCGCGTGGCTGTACCTCAGGGTGACCTCCGGCCTAGCTGATACGAGGCGTGCTCTTGTTTGCAGGCGGGGAGAGATCACACGTCAGGGTCTCGATGCCAGCGAGACACAGCTGAAGTCTCGTCGGGGGTGGTCAGGTACGGTGGTGGCTGCGCCCACTGCCACCCCCACTGCCACCCTGATTTCTACCCCTACCGCCTCCGCCACCCCTACTGCTGCCCCAACTGTCGCCTCCACTGCTTCCCCTACTGCCACACCCACTGCCGCTCCCGATTCCGCCAGCACCGACGCCAAGGGGTTCCCGAGTCCAACGGCGGCCAGCCCCGCTGCCGACCCAGGTCGACGCGCGGACGGTGACGGGGCCGCGGACTTGGCCGAGAAGCTGTCCTCGCTGCACGTCGCCGAGTGCGTCGTGGCGTGCCAGCACGGCTGCAAGGAGGAGACCGCCCCCGCCCCCGCCCCCGCCCCCGCGGCCGTGCCCGCCCCCGCAGCGTCCTGTGCTGGCCTCCCCGAGCTGCCCGCCGGTGAGGGCAGCGAGGCGCCCACGGGCTGGTTCCCCGTCCTGGAGTTCCTGCAGCCGGCCCTGCCACCCGAGTGAGCATCCAGTAGTCTGACTTGTTTCTCGATCCCTGCACTGTTAGAAAACTAATGTGAATTCCCAACGGAGGAATTTTCGACGTGCCTAAGTTCAAACATTTCAAAAAAAGTTGAGTCAATAACAATCTCATATCTGAGTTTGCAAAAGTCGGTCTTAAAGTCGTGTCGCACTAAATTCCATAAATTATCAAATACACTAAAACTAATTTTTTGTTTCCCAGGATGAAATCCTGTGCTCCTCCCCTGCTTCCCTTTGGTGACGGTCTCGCCCTGGTGTTGCCTGCCGGCCTACCCCCCGGCCTCGCTCCGGGCGCTCTGAGCTCCAGGGGGTACTCTGGAGTCAGCCCCTCCAGGTTCATCGGCCCATCAGCCACGCCGCAGGTACAAAGTGACCTGGACTAGTACTTTCTTTATATATACTTGCAAACCATTTTTGTAAAATTACAACCAAAAGCTTTCTAGAGGTTTGAAAAGTTTGTATGAAAATTATCGGACAGCTTCTAAAAATAAATTTTACTTTTTCACCATTGCACGAAATAATTTTTTACGGTATGGTCCTGGTGTTTCGCTTTGCAGCAGATGGCGCTGCTGGTGCCTATGGCCGCCTCGGAGGATAGTGGTCCTCGACTGCTCACCCCTACTAAGTTTCGTCGCCGGCTGAGGGAGGCGGCCACCCAGACCTCGGCGGGGCTGAGGCGGCGGGGCGGCGCCTTCAACTCGGCGGCAGTCCGCACTAGGTGCGTCACAAGTTTGCGGTGTGGGTTCAAATCCCAGCGAAAGCGACAGTTCTTACTTTTTTTTCTCGTCATTCTAATTTGGAATTTTCAAAAAAAGTCAGTTTATCAGAAAATTTTCTGAGAAGTTTAAGAAAATTGCGATAAGAAAATAGCCATAAAAAGTAGTATTGAAAATTTAGAAATTTTTATTTTTGAGAAATCTTGTTATTTTCAATGTACACCGGGGAATCCTCCATTCGGGCCATCTCTACTATGTTATGTTTCCAGGCAGGGGGCGCGGACGCTGAGAGGCAGCGGCGGGGCGGGGCCGGGGGAGCAGCGTCCCAAGTGGGGCGTGAACCGGCCGGGCACGCAGTACCGCACGCAGAGCGAGAAGGACCCCTACTACCAGCAGCGGCTGCAGCGCCTGCAGCGGCTGCACCACAGGATGCTGCGGCACCTGCGCAGCTCGGCCGGCAACAACAGCTGCGGCAGCTGCGGCAGCTGCAGCCACGGCACCTGCGAGCTGGACCAGTACCCCAGCAGGTGCGTCTGATCAAACCACTCTACGTTAATGTATGGTCATTGATTGTCAGCAAAGAGAATTGCTAGTATAAATTGACCAATCTTCTTATAGGGTACTTTCCCTCTCATCATGACATTTTGTGTGTTTGTGTTCCCTTGTCGAAAATTACCAGACTAAAAACATAACGAAATTCTCGGTTCTCACTTCGCTTATTAGGTAACGTTTGAAAAATAAAAAAATTCTGGAAAAAAGAATGCTAAGGTCTTTCTCCAGGCGGTCAGTGGCCGGTCAGGGTGCCCACACCGGACCCGGAACTGAGACGAGCAGTGGGCGGCCTGTTTTAATAGCAGGTTATCGACCTGGGAACTGCTCCTCAGCCCGAGCCTCAGCCCCCGCCCCCTCGTCCCTGCGCGCCCCTTCTCGGTGCCCCCGCAACCCTATGCGCCCGGCCCCGCGACCCCCCGCGACCCCCCGCGACCCTCGCGAGCCCCCGCCGTGGCCGGCCGTCATGCATTTTTCATGAGCAGACCGCATTTAAGGCGGCCAGGCCAGGCCGGGCCTCGCCAGGTCAGCGACCCTTCACTTCACGCGCAGGACTCGCATGGCGACGGGCAGTGAACCGCGGGGGTGAGCTGCGGGGTGGTCGTTATCACTAATCACGCATCATGACGATCATGAGTAAATACCGTCATTTGAGACCGAATTCCTTGGCTCACCCTCCTAAACCTGTATACTATTGTTCTTGAAGCACAGGTAAGGAAAATTAAATACGGTACATGTCTTCAAAAAAGATCACCGTAAAATATGGAATTTGATGAATTTCATCAATTTTCTCGCGCTCGCATAGTTACTGCTATTTTCTTCGGCTGGTTCGATTCATTTCAGTACCGCACTATTCGTCCTGTCCTGTCCTGTCCAGGACGTGTCCCTGACCCGCAGGCTGTCATGTCGTGATGGTGGAAGATACCCCGTGATAATGGGACAGGTCGCCGCTCGCGTGTCCGCGTCGCTCTCCCACCCTTTCCGACCACTTCCGACCCCTTGCCCTTTCGTCCCTTAACCCCCACGAGCCAGCCCAGCAGCACGCACTGCGTTAGCTCCGCCTTGGACTAGGGTCTGCTGCAAGGGCTACAAACGTTAAGGGCACTGTAAAAAATCATACCTGTTCGGGCGAGCCCTATCCCCAAAACAAGGATGAGTAACACCAGTTTCAAAACTTTTGGGGCTCGTTTGGAGGATTATGTAGAAATGCGTTTTAGAGTGTCCTGATCGTTTTGGTATAGCTCTCAAAATGACCTAGAAAAATTCCAAAACTAGTGTCACTTATCACCCCTGTTTCTGGGGAAGGGCTCCCCAAAACAGGTATTATTTTTTACAGTGGGTTCTTAGGGCTCTATAAGCAGGCTGCAGCAGGTGTTTGAACTTGCCCTCAGTAAGAATGGAGCAGGGTTTAAACGGGGATCAATGTTGCCAGAAGAGGAGGCAAAATTTATACAAAACGCCCCGGTGTTGTGAACGGCCTCTTATGCGTGTGTGTGGGAATCCGTGCGTGGCGGGTATTGCTCAATCAGAGGCGTTGCGTGATTAGCGCTTCACAATGCTGCGCATGCGCACCGGAGCAGCTCGAGCTCGCGGCAGACGACCGGAAGGAACTCTGCAGGGGATAGAACAGCCCAGTAGAGTCATCACATCACGACTGCACTAAAGAACTGAATGAACACTTGGTAAGCTGCCATGGTGGACTCTCGCATGTCTGGCGTTGGAAGTCTTTGCAGTGAAGTGCAATACTAACTCACACTCCAGGCTAGAGCAGTGAGAGCTAGCAGCCCCGCTATCAAACAGGTACGCCTGAAGATCAAGGACGCCGTGAGGGGGAGAGGGGGGGGGGGGTCATTAGCTCCTGATCGAACGCCTAGCTCGTACCGCACCGAATAGAACGTCAAGGCCGTTTGGAGCCCTTCAAACTTGGTTCTTGATAATGATAGCGTGGCTATACTCGGGCTGTAGGCACCCGCTGCCGATACCCCGTTACACCGTAGAGGTGCTTTATTAATAGAGTTTGATATCGCTCCCGTCGGAAATTTCCCCCGCCCCCTCCAAAAAAACAACTCAAAAACCGGAGATTTTGTCCAATTTCTCCCGATACTTTTCAAAATTTCCGTAATATACTTTAAAAAAAATAATTAGATTTTGTCATTGTAAATAGACAATATATATGGTGGGGAGTGGGGAGGGGTGGGCCGCGGAGGAATCGTTCGAGATATGAGACACGACCTCGTGACCAGCGCAGCTGAACAGTGCCCATCCATATCCACCACTATAGAGGAAGGGTGTTCTTAAGTCTCACCCTCATTGCGCCATGCGCCGTGCCGTCTTTTGGCCTGGAAGGTCCGAGGGGCCAAATGGAGATAGGATCGAAAGAAGTGCCCCATCCCGCCCAGCGCCGCCCCGCCCCGCTCTGTCTCTGTGGACGCGGGCTGCGCGAGTCCTCCGCGATAGTAAATCGATCACAACTGACCGCTAAAACGCCAGCAGCAGAGCTAGGGCCGGTTCAGGTCAATGACCCCGCAGAGAGCACTGCGATAGACGACCACCCGCCATCTTCCTCCCACTTCCAAAACAAAGGAAGAGCTTGAGAACTGAGATTCACGGCCAAAGTCCATTTGTGCCTTGCATTTTGTTTCACACTGTCCCCCTCATCTTGTCGATTACATCGTCAGATCGCGTGGTCTGTGGCTCGCGATCGCTGGTTACTTGAGCACAAACCGCACTCTTTCTATCAGTCGCTATTCGTCAGGGATCAAGTAGTGCGAGTTGCGGGTATTATTAAGTGCGTCCTTCATCGGTATGCGTCTGGAATAATGAGATTACCAAAGCACACACCACCCCGCCCCGTCCCGCCCCGCCCCGCCCCGCCCCGCCCCGCCCCGCCCCGCCCCGCCCCGCCCCGCCCCGGCGGCACAGCACGCTATCGGCACACTGACCGCGTTACGCGGCCGGCAGCCCCTGATAGGCAGGCCACCCTTCCTGCGGCTCGCTGGGCTCACATGAAGTGGCGCCAAGCAAGCTGGCCTGCAAGAAGTAGTGCCTGCAGGGCCTCCAGTGAGAGGGCGGCAATGTTGCGTTGTGTTCGCACGGCGAGGGAGGCTGGCGGGAGGAACTGCGGGGCGGGGGCGGCGGGGGCAGGGAAGTACCCACCGTGCGGCTGAAGAGGACCGCTCACTTCATTGCCCTGGTTCTGCCGTCTAAAATCACCTCTTAGCTTAAGGGTATTCCGCCCTCTCAACCGGAGGCACTACAGTGGCGCCCGGCCGGGCCGGGCCGGGCCGGCTCTGCCCGCGCTTCGCTGGGCTGACTGGACTGGGCTGGGCTGGGCTGGGCTGGAGTGTGGCGCAAGGAGATTTGATAGCTGTGTGCGTCGCGGCGGAGGCAGACCTAGACCTGGTGAGCAGCGCTGGAGCACAGCAATGGTACGGCGTAGAGCTCTCTGGCGGGCGTGCAGGGCGGGGCGGGGCAGCTAGGACCTGACGTCGTGGCGTAGAATGGCTCGGACTGACTTACAATAATGTCGCAACCCAGTCTTATTCAGGTCTTATTCGCGAACGGTAACAACCCGAGCACAACAGATATATTGTGAGCTGATAGCTGGGGCAGGCCCGGCCCACGGTGCGGCGCCGACTGGACTGCCGCCAGTGGCTGCGGGTTAGTCATTCATGCCTCACAAGTGCACTTTAAAGCCGAGCTGTAACTGTACTCACATAAATTTTCACCAGGTTTTGTTTATGATCCTTCGTTATGCACTTCTGCCATTGTTGCCATATTTTCATTAGCTGAGTGCGATGAGCTGATGTAAGTAAGTACTCCTGTAGTCAGGGATAACGGGATAACTCAGACAGACTTGTTACAGAGACCAAGTTCAAGGTCTTCCTCAAAACAAACTGCCGCCATTCATCAGGTTCTGATTGGTTCTGATCGTCATCTCACACAATGAATTTTAGTTTGATTACCCAGAATTCCAAATCTCAGATTTTGAAGGCACCCAACCCAGAAATCAAGAGTACCAAACACCTTCTTGAAAGTCATATTGGCCATTTTTCATGATGCGTTTCGTAGCTTGCTGACCATTTTGGAGTAAATCTCAAAATTAACACCAATATTTTTGTTTAAAAAAATAAAAATCACCCTTGGTTTTCCGGTTGGGTTGCACAGAACGTGGGTTTTGGTTTTTCTGTGTACTCCTCGGACGGAATACGACAACCGTATATCGCACTGACGATTGTCAAACGCTGTTCACTCAGGTCCCCGTCGCCGGCCACTCTCGGGGGCGGTGGCGTCGACAGCCCCTGCTCCGGAGACGCGCTGTCGAGGACCTACCGCATCTGTCGTGCGGACGACGGCCAGAGGTCGCCCGGCTGCAGGCGACGCCCCGTGCCCCAGCAGGCCCTGCGGCAGGGTCTCAACGACCAGCTTCAGGGCGTGAGGAGTCGCGGGCCCGCGGCGAGCGCGACGGGTGAGTGAGAATCTAGGATAATACAACGTAAAACCAAGATATTTTTTTTTTAAATCTAATTTTGGGGGCTTATTCTGAACTGGTCAGAAAGTGACGAAACGCGTCCTAGAATAAGTCTAAAAATGACCTTTTAAAATATTTTTTTTAACGCTTGCTTTCTGGTGTGGATTGCCCGGGTTGCCTCGAATTCTGAGTTTTGGTTTTTCTGTCTAGTTAGTTCAAATAAAAACTTGCATTGCACTGGCTAAGTCAATGGAAACTTTACAGTTGTGGTGACAACAGTTTGGTTCATACGGCCGTATTATTGTTCAATGAACCATGCTATTGTGATCCCAACGTCAACTGTTTGTTCTAAATAGTAAGACAACCCTTTTCATCTTCTGGTACGTTGTACTATCTACTAACTGACAATCAACCCTTACTTCCCACCCTTCAGCAAGCCAGGCTGGAGGTATCAGCTCGAGCCTGCGGGCCCGGCGGGTGACTGCCGCGTCCCAACCCGGGAGGTTCTCCGTCCGCGAGGGGACGGGGGGCAGCGGGGGCAGCGGGGGCAGCGGGGGCAGCGGGGGCAGCGGGGGCAGCGGGGGCAGCGGGGGCAGCGGGGGCAGCGCGGGCGCCCTCTCACCGCGACGCGGGACGCGGGTAAGCCCGCGTGGAAAGTGCGTTACGTCGCGTGTGTAGGACTTGTGTGGGGTTCCCGGGCAGGGCAGGGCAGGGCAGGGCGGCCCCGGGGAGGCCATGGGGCGGGGCGCCGCCCCGCAACACATACCACATGATCACTGCAGCGACGGGCAAGGCCCCGGTCTGGTACGAACGCACAGGCCAAGAGAAAGAAACGACGCTGGAGCCGGGTATGTGAAACTCACGATGACTGTCGTCTCTGTATTTTGGTTGATTAAATGTTCGGGAATACCTCCTGATACTGACTTCATCCTCCATCATGCTGACCTGTTCTCCCCTCCACTGGACTTGTTTCTCGATCTGTTTACGCATCTTCCAAGTTTCGGGAGAGGAACTGCATTGCATGCGTCGGGACTCTTTCCTTCTGGAGCGGTTCCACTTCCCAACGCTTCCCAACCGGAGAGAAGCGACCGAGACGGGTACACTAGCGCCTCACGAGGGCAGGGTAGGCAACCCAGCACTGCGCGGGGGTTTGGCAGACTAGCATACTTCGCAGGCGTTTCGTCGCGCATTGCTCGAGAGGTATGCCAAGACTTGGACCATGTTCTTTCTCTTTACACACTCAGATATTGTGCGCCGTGTTGATAGACTCGTAAGAAGACACTCTACCTCTACCATGATGGATACAGTTGAAAGCTCAGGGCTGAAAAAAAAGAAGTAGACAAAAGACGAGGAAAGACATTTTTCTCTCCCGAATAGAGTGGCTATGTAAACTATTCTCATTGCAGAGAAACCCTTGTCAAAAGTTTTTTCGAAGCTCTCGTCCATAGTAGCTTATAAAGTGAGCAAATTATTGTTTTACAGGTGACGGCACTGGACACATTTTATTTGACGGTTGGTACCGTACCGTCGTCTGCTGCTGCCAGTGATCTTGAGTGAGGATCCCGACCCGAACCTTTCCGAGCAGATCGAGCAGTAGAGAGATCCATTAGAGAGACTGAGAGGCTATCTGCCAGCAGTAATAAGATTATTGCCCTGCGCCCGATTCTGATCTGGGCCGGACTGGGGAACGTGCGAAGTGAGATGGACTCCTATGGAGAAGAGAAACAGGCAGGCGGGGGTACCTATCTCCCTCACACTCACTCAAATTCCATAAGACATAAGACACCATCTCACTTGCGCGTTTTCCAGTTCGCCGCTGAATTGGGACAACACAGACCGGATATCGCTGACGTCTGAGAGGTCTCCTCCCTCGCTCTGACAGTCACTGACCCAAGTCCAGGCCGATTTATGTCGGTAATGTTAAGGAGCGGAGAGCCCCGCGAGCCCGGGGGGGGGGGGGGGGGGGGGGGGGGGGGGGGGGGGGGGCTGATGCGGGCCACTTTCTCCAGTCTGTTTATTCTTGTGAATCCAGTCACTATTTCAGTTATTGAAATCACCCCTAGAGATTGGCAGAACAGGCGGGAGGTCAGCTCGTGTGAAAAAGGGGTGGGGGGGGGGGGGGGGGGGGGGGGGG
>CABIKL010002337.1:0-12826 GCA_902196195.1 Aptinothrips rufus
TGTTTTTTTTTTAAGTTTTGTGTTTTGGACGTGTGCAGGTACGTGTCCGACCACGCGTGGGACGGCTACAAGGCAGTGTGCCAGCGCAAGCTGCTGCAGTCGGCGCGCGTGGAGAGCCAGCTGGCGCGCACCTACCCGCCCTGCCTGCTGGAGTGGCGCGCCAACCGGAAGCGGGTCAACATGGCGCTGCCCGTGTACTTCTCGGACGGCGAGCAGCGCATCACGGCGGTGGACTCGTGGACCACGAGCGAGGAGCTGGCCTCCCTGGTGGTGCGGGAGCGCGGCATCGCCGAGTGCAGCGGCTGGAGCGTGAGCCTGGCGACGAGCGCGGCCGCCCAGGAGCACGCCGTCACCCTGGAGCCCGGCGTCAAGGACAGCGCGGGCTACGACTACGTGCTGGACCTGGTCGCCGAGATGGAGCTCGCCCCGGCCTTCCCCGCCTGCCGCAACAGCTTCCTGGTGTCGCCCGACAAGCCCAAGAGGACCAGCAGCAGCAGCAAGGTGCTCGCCACGCCCGCGGGGCCCATCGCCGTGGAGGTGCAGGAGGCGCCGCTGCCCTCGCCCACCAGGAGGCCCGGCGTGCCGCCGCCCGAGCCGCCAGTCCCCAAGCAGCCCGTGAGTAACTTATCCTCACGAAGATTCAACCAATAATTCTGGAGGTCAATTTGTGACCTAGCGTAATGGCCCTATTTTGGGCCACTGGCCCTAATTCGAGCCGCCCACTTTAAACTACTTGCAGGCTACTTCAGGTCCCAGACGACAAAAAAATGAAACAGTTTACAATGTGAACTTTTAAATTTTCGTGTCGTTTGGAATCGAGAGTTGCCAGCAAATGGTTGTAAGGGGGTGGCTCGAATTAGGGCCAGTGGCCCAAAATAGGGCCATTACTCTATCTCGAAATGATGAGGAAGATGCGAAACGCGTTTTAAAACAAGCCTAAAAATGTCATTAAAAATATATTTTTACTCTTAAAATGATCAGGAAGATGCGAAACGCTTTTTTGAATAAGTCTAAGAATGATCTTAAAAAGTATTTTTCTCTCTCAAAATGATCAGGAAGATGCGAAACGCGTTATGAAAAAAGTCTAAAAACAATCTTTAAAAAAAATACCCTTATAATGATCAGGAAGGAAGGAAACGCGTTTTGAATAAGTCTTGAAACATGTGTTGACCTCCTCCAGGCGGCTCGCAAGTCCTCGCGGGAGCTGCTCATGGACAGCAAGAAGGCCCAGCCCAGCCATGCGGCGGGCCGCGTCCGCTCCCAGTCCCGCGACCACACCGTCGAGATAGGGCTGTCCCGCAAGTCTGCCCTCAACGACCGCTACTTCGAGGACAAGCCGGGCCGCAGCCGCAGTCTGGACAACCTGCTCGAATCCGTAAGTGAAGTGGCCGAGCCCTCGGCCGAGCCCCTGTGAAGTGTGTGATACTGTCCCGCCGAGCACGGTTGTAGTGCGGGCTGGCCTATCTGTCAGTCGGCAGGCTGACGTGGCTCAGGCCGGGTTCATAAGTTTTGTCAGGTCAGATCGCTATGTTTAGACTTCCATCTATTGATGACTGTCTGCTCTGCAGGAGATGGCCCCGCCTCGCAAGCTGGAGTCGCTGGGCCTGTCGCAGAGCCGGCTGAACGACCGCTACCACTCGATGGAGAAGATGCCGCACGGCCCCGGCGGCCCGGTGGTCGTGATGCCCGTGCCGCCGCCCGAGCCGCCACTCATGCGCCTGTCCGCCGTCAGCAACAAGGAGTACATGACCAAGGCGGAGGCCATGCTCGAGGACAACCTGGAGTCGGTGAGCCAGCGCGGGCGGGACTCGGCGCGCAAGTACAGCCTGAGCAGCAGCAACCACCGCGCGCCGGACCCCGCGCTGGAGCTGCTCAACGGCAACGACCTGACGCTGGACTTCGACTACCCGGACATCGCGAGCCAGGCGTGCCGCAGCGAGGACGACAAGGGCAGCTACATCCGCGGCCACCCGCGCTTCATCAAGTCGCACTACGCGGGCAAGCGCGCCGCGCCCGGCAGCCACTCCAGCCGCGCCTACATCGAGGGCCGCAACAACTCGGAGAAGTCCGAGTACGGCGCCAAGTCCTCGGCGCTCTCCGACACGAGCGAGGCGCCCTCTCTCGGTCAGTCTTTGCGACATGTGTCACGTTTCGGAGTGGCCTTCTTGAAGCGCGGGTTCAAATGTTGATCTCTGTTTTGCAGCGTCCCACGTGCGCCGCGTGCGAGTGCCCTCGCAGGCCTCCGACGTGGACCAGTTCCTGGACGACCTGTTCATGCCGGTGCTCGACGGCAACCTGGACGAGCTCTCGGACGCGCGGTCGCTGGCCGCCTCCATCAAGGGCGGCGGTAAGAATGACGAGGCCCAGCGCCGTGTGTCGACCCAGAGCAGGCACAGCGACGCCGACGAGGAGGTGGCGACCCTGACGGGCTCCGCGCCCTCCACCCTGCCCAGGAGCTCGGTGCGCAATGTCGACGACTACATCAGCGACCTCTTCCAGCCCATCTTCGTCAACGAGTCTCTACGCCGCCTCACCAAGGCCGAGACCCTGGCGGTGGCCATCAAGGGGGGAGGCCAGGGCTTGGGGGGAATCGAGACCAGACAGGTAGGTCACTGTTCTGCATTGCGATACAACCCTTGTCAATGTGACTGGTCGTAACATCTGCTCCTCGCCTTCAGTCTTTGCAGACCTCCACGCAGCCCCAGTCTTCGACTGCGTTTGGGTTCACTCCCATTGGAAATGTGACTTCCCCGACGCCTGGTATGATGCCTGGTCTAATGACTGGGATGATCTCTCCCCCACCTCTGCTGATGCAGGGAATGCCCAACATGCCGATGTTCAGTCCGCAGGGTAAGTTAAATTACTTTTATATGAGAAGTTAAGGTCGAGTTGCAGGAAGTTCATTTCTGTCTCTTATGGTCTCAGGACTGAATATGTCAGCATCAGGCTCCAGCAATGGGCAGCAACCCAACAGTCTTCTCGCGGACCCGGCTCTTGTAGCCTACCAGCAAAGCTTGCAGCGCGCCTTCCTCCAGTCAGCAATGGCACAAAATATTCAAATCCAGCAACAGCTGCTTGCCCAAAACCAAGCATTACAAACCTTGTTGCAAACTCAAGCCAACTCTCCTAATACATCTGGTCAATCGGGACAGACACCTGTAAGTATAAAAGGATCAATCCAGCGGTCAATGAAGTATCAGAAAAGCTTAGAAATCGCATTGCTTTCGCTTTTATTTGCCTTGCACTTCGAGTAGGAAGCTTTTGTTAAGAAAATCGTGCCACAATTTTAACATAAAGAGAACTACCGGAGTAATAACCCAGATACCCTCGTCATGTAGTCTAATGTATTTCTGCTAACGTAGGATGAAAAAAAAAATGGTTTCTTGGTTTTACTCAACTCATCGGCTTCCTTATGCACTGTCACCTAATCTTGTGGACAGGTTTTACTGTTAACTTTCCTGTGTATTGTACCCATGAGCTGTTGACTCGGTAGTTGACCAACAATGTTAACCGCAGTTTAGTTTCACCCTGCTTGCTGCTGCACTTGGTAACACATTTGGCTTTGCAATGGTAGACTTCGCCGCTTGCCTCTCCACTAGCATCGTCCCCCCGAGCACCGACCCCGACCAGAGGATCCCCTGTGGTTCAGACTTCAACTCCTGAACTATCTGCCATTGAATCAGACCATGATTGTGATTTGGGTCGAAATGTGAAGGTACAGGTTTTCTTTATTTCCAAGTAGATCTGTTTCATGCATGCTTTCTATTAATACTTTGACTTTAAGTACTGCTAAAAATACTAAAAATGTTAAATTTTTAAACATATTACATTATCCTGACTGAGAGCTGTCATTGGTATGGTTCTTCTATATTCCTAGTAGGGGTGCACTTCGCAATTGCTATATTTGACTTGCAGGCTTCGTTAACATAGTAAATTACTGTAATGTAGATTGTTGTAGTAGGCTGGGTTTGTCACATTTTCATTGCACCAGGTATCTTTCCGTGAGCCGGAGAATGGAGATTTATGGTCGACTGAAAAGCAGCAGAACTCATTGTCAAGCCCTGGACCACCACTGCCACCTAAAGCGAGATCTACACCAATCCAACCTGTGCTCACTACAGTCACCAGAGCACAGGTCAGCACAGTACTGCATGCTTTACCCATGTCAACTTTGCTTAATGTATTGCATTTAATCTACTGGTATTGAGTTGGAATGCGGTTGTTTTGTGGTATGGAGCATGAACGCTAGATACTTTGAGTGTAGTCCTTGTTTGGAAATATTTTGTACATAAGCAAGTTTAGCTACTACTGTATAATGGATTTTTAACACTCTTTTATTCAATTGCCCAATGTCACCTACTTTGAGGAAATTCGATAAAAATCAGCCAAGTGATCTGCGATATATTTTTCATTTATAAGGCTGGGCTCTATCCGTATTTAAGAAATGTTACAACAACTTATATTGGCACGTATCACTTCTCTCATTCATTTTCAATGCAAATTCGTACTTACAGGGAGGTGTGGCATATAATTTTGTAAAAATCTAGTTGATTTTAAGGCGACAAGCGACAATACTAAAAAAATTACTGTCATGCACGCCTGCAGAGGGCTTGGTTTTTGATTGGCTTCGCTGTGCTACAGGTCCACCGCTCGCAGTCCCCAACGCACTCCGGCACTCCTCGCAAGGCCAGCCTCTCACGAAGCCCATCTAACCCTCACACTGCCTTCACCAGTGTGCTATCAGAGCTTCGCAGTCGCAAGAGTTCGGTTGACTCTAACCAGTCTAACAGCAGGGTTAGCAAGCTTTTTTCATTTTCAGTACAGCGTTAGAGGAAAAAGTTTTAAAATAGTTGAGCTTTGGTAGTTTGCTATCTAAATGGGGCTTTGAGTAAGACATATCCCTTTGTAAAGAGGGATTCCTTTCAGAGAATTTAATATAGTATTTTAAATGTTTGGAATAAAAGCGAATGCTAGTGCCAAAATTTAAACTAAACAGCTGACCTTATGCCTTCCTCTGCCGTTTTATCAATAACAATAATATATTAAGTACATATTTCTTTTTGCCTTAGAGAAACTAATTCTAATTTCAGTCAGTTTCGTATCACCAAATTGATTTTTAATAATATCTTCGAATGTTTACAGGGAATTCCTCCACCCCCACCTCCCCCCATGCCACCCCCACCTGAGCATATGGACCCCTCAGAAGTGAGACCATTTTTAGATCCATACGGACGAGCGAAAACTGTAAGGATAGGGAAGTGGAGATGGCCACCCCCACAAGACAACGGCGAGAGTAACGACAGCTTCCTCCATTTCAAATTAAGACAGCAGCAAAGGAAAGTTTCCCCTCAGAAGTCAAGCCACGTAAGTTTGTATCTGCAAAACTTGTAAATTTTCTCTCGTTTATCTAATGATAATAAATGATATCAAGCCTTTACTTCTTCAGGAGGCCAGTGAGAATGGGGAGGGAGTGGAGTGGGAAGAATTTGATATGGACAGCAGTCCAGCAAGTCTTGAGCCGGCTAGGAAGAGCAGTAGTACCAGCAACCTTAGTAATAAAAGGGATGTTTCTGACAAGAACAAAAACAACATTGTGAGGTAAGAATGTGTAATTCAAATACTTTGAGATTATTTTTTGTTTGTGATTTTGTATATTATTTGCAATAATTAATGTGAATTTATTGAATTTCACAGATCGAACTTAGACTTGCATTCTGCCAGTAGCCCTAGCAGTGTAGGAAAGTTAAGAATCAGCTCTGAGATGCGTAGCAAATTGGAGTTAGTGACTGCAAACCATAGCTTACGTTCCACCACTAAGACTGAAAAACCAGCTCTTTCGCTTCTCAATAACATGCAGCCAAATGGGCAGCAACGTGCAGTATCCAAACTTGAAGACAACCGCAAGCTTTTGCTGGAACAACAACTTGGTACGCAATCAATCCTACTAATACCATCGTAATTTTTTTCATATTGTTACCGGAAAGTTTAAAATTTTTAATCTATTTGCAGCTGGCCGTTGGGGAAGTGTTGATTCAGTTGATGCAGTGACAAGACCGAACAAAGAGGAACGTGCGGAAATTCATCCAACAAACATTGTCCGCAGTCAGGTAAGTGCATTTCTGCCTTGTTTAATCAGCTATGGTGTTCCATTCATCTCTAACCTCACTATGGCGTCCTTTCTCCCCAAGGTGGAACGGATGGAGAAGCCTAACAACAATACCTCTCATAGTGCCAATACTAGTATGACGGGATGGAAGCCTGCTCCGCCTCCTCCACCCGTCACTCCCCATTACAACGGGGACGCTCAAAATAACCACCACACCCCTGCGAGCAGGACTAGCAGCTTCTACTCTCAAAGGTACCAAGCTTACAAGTTCCGTCTATTAGCATTGAGAGGTTCAAGCTCATGGGCAGAAAATCATTTGATTTTATTTTCCTTTGCAATCAGCAACACCCCCGGGATCCCACAGCCGCGGTCACCGCCCCCGCCCATCCAGCCCGTGCGGCAGCACGACAACCAGCGCGACCTGTTCGGCAGGGGGAGTCCCCCGGGAGGCCGTGGCGGCTCCCCGGGCGGCCGCATGGACCATCGGCGGGCCTCGGTGTCCACCCACCACACGGACGTCATGGAGAGGATCGAGAGTAAGTTGACTGACTTCCCTTCCGGATGTGTTCCTCCAGGCTGTGCAGTGTTTCACCATTTCGTTCCCTGTTCCAGTTGAAGAGTCTTCAGAGTTCCTTCAGCCAGTCGATTCGAGTCCCCCCATGATGCTGGATCGCCGCGACCTGGACCGCTCCGTGGAGACGACCAAGACGAAGCTGTTCGGGCCGAGCGGCGCGGCGTACTTCACGTACAACCGAGTGGCCTGGCGTCTCAACGTCAAGAAGGAGGTGTTCGCTCCCAACGAGGCGCTCTCCACTCCGCTGGCGCTCCACTTAGTGTTCTGTCAGGTGGTCCAGGACACACTCAGTCCAAACTGCATCAGGATTGGGCGGGATGAAAGGTCAAATATGAGAAAAGTAAGGACGAATAATTTTTTCCTCCATTGTTTCAAGATTGAAGTCACTTATGTCAAACTTATACAAACTTTTTTGCAGATGCTAGATAACTATGGTGTCACACTAAATAATTTGCAATCTGCTCATCATAAGAGTACAATTAAAAAGAATGTAGTGGATATGGCCAAACAATGGAATGTCTACTTTGCTAGAATATTCCCTGTTTCGGTGAGTTAATCTCAAATAATAAAAAAAAAAAAAATTAGAATTTTTTGAAATTTTTTTATTTTACTTTTTTATGTAGTATTTCAACTCTAATTATCTGTTGTATTTGTTTTCTTGGCTAATTTTAGGGTGGCCATCAAAATCCAGATGTACAATTCCTTGCCATATCTCATTCTGGAATTAGACTAGTGAGAAAAGAAAAGAGTGTGCCACATGATTACCTCCATGTGCTTGATACTTTCACGTAAGTTTCAATCAAATGTGATAACTTATGAGTGCCAATCATTAATTTTTGATTTCTTTTGTATATCTCACTTTTGCAATTACCACTTTCAGATTTGATGAAATCGCGGAAGTAACTTTGCCTAAGACGAGCAGTGTTCAGTTTATGCTCTCCGCTGGCGGGCGCGTTCTGCTGTACACTCACCGAGCCAACCAAATCCAAACGATGCTCCACAGATTCATCCTGGAGGCCTGCAAGGTAAAGTGCTTTCACACTGCTGTTTCAACTTGTCCGCCCTTATAATCTCGGCGACGAGCGTAAACTAAACAAACGACTCTCTTATTCAGGGCGGTCAGGAGTACGTCCGGGGAGTCGAAGACCACGTGAACCGCGACCAGGCTCTGCTCAGCTTCCGGAAGGGTGACGTCATCCGGCTCATCAACCGGGATCAACACCTGCAGAAAGGCTGGCTGCACGGGTCCATCAACGGCCGGACCGGGCTCTTCCCCTGCGAGTTCGTTGAGGCGATGGCGCGCAACCAGCCGGGACACAATCAATCGGTGAGTTGAGACGCCTGCAGGGTAGAAGTGTAGTATCCACCCGGCAGGTCCTTGATGTTGTCAGAAGATTGGCTCCAACTTGATTCCTATGTTCCTTCTCGGGATGAGGAGACTGAACTCCTAACATTCAAAGCTTCGTGCGGTCGTATTAGCACCAGTTTGGTGTGCAGTTTCCGTGGTATCTTTGCTTTGCATCGGACTGTTAGTTGAAACTACCGGCAGCTCACTGCCCTATCCTATCCCAGCCGCGTGGTGCAAGCAGGTGGCGTGGCGGAGCGTAGCAGTGCTGGGCTGCCGAGGAGGATTTCATGTTCCTCTACGCTTCAAGAAGTGTGCCTCTCGTTCCGACCCCCCGCTCCAGACTGCTCAGTGCTGCGCCCGACCCGGCAAAGCCTAGGCAGGGCCCGCCCTGCCGCGAATGGGGCCTGGTCTGTGCAAACAACTAATCTCGACAAAAGATAGCTATCTCTTGTTATGCAAGGATAGTATAGCTCCGCGTCCAGCTTGCCTCGCGCTGCCCGCTCCTTCAGGCATTCGGTGCGTTGAGTTGAACCCCTTGGTCCCTGTTCGAATGATTGTCGGGGTGTTTTTATCTGCGCCCCGCCCCGCCCCGCCACGCCACGCCACGCCACGCCACGCCACGCCACGCCACGCCACGCCACGCCTCGCCTCGCCTCGCCTCGCCTCGCTGCTGGGGAGGCAACTTGTCAGCGGCGTCGCGTCGCGTCGAGGACCCAACAGGCCGACGCCGAGGCGGGACGTACAGTACGCGGCGGAGTGCAGCGGGAGCGTCTTCATCTTCTTCCAATCTCCTAGCAAATCCCCCGGCGGTAGTAAAAAAGCTACTTGGTGGCGAGAGCTAGGCGAGGCGGGGCGAGGCGAGGCGAGGCGAGGTGAGGCGAGGTGGGGCGTCGCACGAGGGAGGGGGGTTGGAGCGCGGCACTGCCCGTTATCGTGTCCCGTCGGGTCCTGCCCGTTTGACCCCGCTCAGCCCCAGCGGAGTGGTTCCGGCAGTGCGTATATCATTCAATCGCATGTAGCACACTGCTCTCGTTTGGCTGTGCTGCTGACCAGAGGTCTGGTGGCTTGCTCTGCCCGCCACCCCACCTCACTCCACCCACCCCAACGCACCCCGCCCTACCCTATGAAGATGCCCGTCCATTCCATCTCACCGGCCCACCACCAGCGCTGGGCCGGGCGTGGCTTCATTACTGTCCGGGCAGTAAAGTCCGCCCAAGGTCGTGCTCATACCACTCGTGCCGCGCTCCAGCACGGGACTCCAGCGTGACTCCAGCGTGACTCCAGCGTGACTCCAGCATGACTGCTGCAGCTCGGAGGGCGTTGGTCATGAGCAGAGATGGCTCGCCGTGATGATGTTGGGAGACGCGAAGATTACCGGCGCGGTGGCTCTGCCCTCTGCACTTTATGGCTCCCCTGTCTTTTCAAGTCTCGCTGAGCTCGTGATTTCTAACGTTCACATTAACCTGTCGGCGACGCTACTGCTCAGTGTCACACAGCCGACAGAGCGTCCTTTCCCCCTTCTTGTTTTTCACTTCTCGCTGTGGTCCGGCTCGTTCCTGTGACCTGTTCCGTCGCGTCCGGAGCCTCGCGTCGCGTCGCAGCCTCTGCAGGCCAGGATGGTGCCGGTGCCGGGTGCCGGGTTGTGACGCAGGGGAAGGATGCTGTCTGCGGCGCGGCGTGCTATTCAGGGCGCCGCCCCAACGCCGCCCTGGCGTCGCAAGCTCATTGTTTTACACCACCCTGATGACTGCTGCCCTGCCCTGCCCTGCCCTGCCCTGCCCTGCCCTGCCCTGCCCTGCCCTGACCTGCCCTGCCCTGCCCTGCCCTGCCCTGCCCTGTCCTGCCCTGCCATGCTGCAGCCCAGAGGGACTCGCTTCGAAATGATACCTTTGTAACGCCGGAGGAGGAAGCGCGTGTCCCAGCGCAGAGCTGTACAGCGCAGAGCAGTGCCCTCCGACTGGACCATTCCATTCCAGGAGGCGCGGGAGTTTCAAAAACAAGGGCAAAAGATCGCGGTCGAAAAGAGGAAAGCCATTATTCGCCGGAGCAGTGATCTGTATCTCGGGCGCGGTGTCCTGCCAGGTCCTGCCCCGGACACACGCTCCGCCGTAGCCAATGGGACATTGTGACGGAGCAGACGATTGATTGAGGCTATTTGTCGGGATGAAAGGATTGCGGGGGCGAGGTGGGGCGGGGAGGGGGGGGGGAGGCGGCACGGAAAGGTGGTGCAGCGCGCTGCGGTGCGTTACCTCATCGACCGTAGGCCAGGCAGTGAGCAGGCCGGTGCGGTGCAGCCGGCTGGAGGCGGGCGGGGCGGAACGGGGCGGGGCGGGGCGAGGCGGGGCGGGGCGAGGCGGGGCGGGGCGAGGCGGGGCGGGGCGTGGCGGGGCGGGGCGGGGCGGGGCGGGGCAGGGCAGGGCAGGGCGGGGCAGGGCGGGGCGGGGTTGGCCGAGCGAGGAGGCCTGCTCGAGGGATCACGCACGGGTGTTCCGGATCCTGGAGGAGTCCAGGCTGTCAGCTGGACCGCGCTGCGGCAGTGGACGTGTGAAGTGACACGCTTCTCTCCTCCTTGTGCTCGCGTGCGGACCACTGTGGGCCGCGGGGTGAGTGGTCTGTCCGGCCTGGGCCGGCCCCGTTCCCCTCGCTGCCCGCTCACACAGCTCGCAGGGCGATGTTCCAGACGCCCTACACGGACTTAGCGCGAGAGGAAACCAACGCTCTGACGTTATTGGGTTCCCGTCCCAGCCGGCCCCTTTCAGTCCCATCGTGCGGCTCGGAAAGCCCACTATCAAAAGCTTCATGAGTCCTGCCTCGCAGCTAGTGAACCGGGCTTCAGTCACTTCAGAAATTTAGAAATATAGCTCGAAATAGTACTTTTAAAATCGTGGGGTGTACTCTGGCAGCTCTTCACTCACGCCTCCACTCACGTGCTCGTACTATTTCCCCGCCCCGCCCCGCCCCGCCCCGCCCCGCCCCGCCACTACGGCCGCGTTACGAAACTTCCGAGTTGCAATATGGCTGTGCTCCCGAGCAGACTTGTCTGATTCGAGCTAGGACTGATACGTGGTGTGTCGCGGCGGGCTGGGCAGCTGGTCACTCAGCTGTGCGCTCCGGGACGGTCCCCCGCTGGGGCAGGGCACGGTGTCGACACAGTCAGTGACAAGCGCGCGAAATTTATGAACACTATCGAATTCATGGAAGGACAGTATCTCGACGGATCTCGAGGGAGTGGTCCATTCCCTGCCCTTCTCGCTGTCTGCCCACCTGTTACTCGGCCCAGCCCGGCCCTGGCGGCGCCGATCTGACGTATTCATTTGGACGAGGGATTAGTTCGCCTTCCCGGCATTTCCCCGCCCGCAGCGGAGTTTGCGTGGTCGTTAAGTAATCGTATCGTGAGCGGCTCGGCTCGGCTCGGCTCGGCTCGGCCAGGTCTCTATCGCGCATCTAATCACTCGAACTCCACCCGAGTCCCCGCCCCCACCTGACCTAGGCCAACCCAATCCAACCTGCACCGCGAGCGTGGACACCACACCGGCACTGCGCGGTACCAGCATTACATGCGAGGGGTCAGCCTGGTCAGCCAGTCATGTAATACATGTGTACGAAATTACGATGTTTTCGTAGGAAATATTGTTATTTTACTTCACTTTTGAAAGAAATTACGATCACATAGTCCTGCGATTGTGATGAAAAGACTAAAAACTCTCAACATTTCTGCCCAGTTGTTGATTTTATTGCCAGTAACCCGATGTAAACAATGTAATCATGTGATCCTGTGCTCGATTACATGGGTTGGGTTCGAATCCCTCGGTCCTTGTTAGCATGATTAGCACTAGATAGTGGTAGACTTGGCTATGGGGGGTAGGGTAGGGACTAGAGCAACGCTCTCGATTTGACTTCCCCGCCGCCTGCAGTCTGGAAAGGGAAGTGCCCCGGCATGTGTTATAGTGGCGTGGCGTGGCGCGGCGGTCCGCCGCGTGGGCTATGATTTATCCTGCTCGCTTGGCCTCCACTCCGCTGCTCTGACTGACTGCATGGGCTGGGCGACATGTGCAGGTCAGCGTGCATGTGTCAGTTATTACTCGCTGATTGGAGCCGCCGTGTTTGTTTGTTTTGTCCGACGGACGAGAGAGCACAGCTCGCTTTCTTTCCGTTTCTCGCTGTTTGTCATCGGCTCGGCTCGGCTCGGCTCGCCATGGCACTGCGTCGTTTGTTGCCGAACGCCATTGACTTTCATTCAACATATTTTTTTCGACGTTTTTTCCACTTTGACGTGCGCTTTTCATCGCACCCATATGATGTATCAATGCGGCAATACTTGCTGCGGGCGTGCGTTGTTATTACTTTGTTTTTTGTATCCACCTTAGGTAGACTAGGAGCAAGATGACGCCGCCAACGTACTAACTAGGACAAGATCAAATTTAGAAATCATTTCTAATTGGTTTGGTGTCATATTAACTGTTTTTTGTTTGTTTTTTTATTTAAAGTTCATATTTAATTATTTTATGCATACAGAAAAACCAAAAACCCAAAAATCTGGGGCAGCTCAACCCAGAAACGAAGCGTACAAAAAAATGTTTTTGAGTTGATTTTGAGACGTGTTGCAAAATGATCAGGAAGCTTCGAAACGCGTTTTAGAATAGGTCTCAAAATCACCTCAAAAAAAATATTTTTTTTCGCCCTTGCACACTACCGGGCTGCGTACTATTTATTCTCCGCAGTTTGTGTACAAACCCTTTGTACACAAGCCCAAATTGTACACGATGTGTACAAATTCGTGCACAATTGTGTACAATTT
>CABIKL010002338.1:0-12823 GCA_902196195.1 Aptinothrips rufus
GAGCCGAAACCTTCGGAGCTCCCGAGCGTCGAACGCCAGCAACGGTGGCGCGGCGTTGCACGTTCCCCCCGAACTAGAAACAGAATAGCCCTGCTGGGGAGGGGACGAGGGACGAGGGGGAGACGGAGCCAGACGTCACGTGACTGTCGGCGAGACTGTCGGCTGTCCAGCGTCTGCCTCCCCTCCCCTCTCCACCCGTTTGGCACAACTCCCCGACTCCTTTCTCCCCCCTCCTTACCCCTCCCTTGTTTCGACGGTATGGGAGCTTTTGTTTTGCTAGGAAGTTTCGATCTATGACTAGGAGTAAGATTTGTTTACATGATGGTGGAATAATTTGGTGTGCAATGCAAGGTATGTATGCACGTCTCAACACGACGATGTAACCTATCTGCGAGTGTGAAAATCTTGTTCCCAGTCCCCCTTTTTCCACGATCTTTGTGTTCTTCAGCAGTTGTTGTGATTACGGTTTTGTCGTCTGCCTTATTATATTCTCTCTAATGATTACACGTTTGTAATTTTCTGTTTTCTCTGACCTTTTACTTATTTTCGCATCAAGTTCCGTCTTGTGCGTGTATCGTCTGCATTTATTATGGCGTTTGGACGGTCCTCGGGTCCAGAGCAGAAAAGAATGAAAATAATTTAAGTGCACTATGAATCCGTAAAGAATTACCTGTAATGTACGATAAATAAAATTTGCTTTGGCCATACAACTTGTTGACGGATTATTTGTTACTTTACAGTCGGCTAGAATGTTTTCTACATATGACATTTTGTGTTTACAGGTTAGATTCCATTGAAACTGTGAAATAATAGTACAATTTCTGTGTTACAATTATCATGAGGTCATAAAAAATTGGAATATTAAATGCTTAAAACTTACGTATGGCCCACAGTTGAACCTCCAGAATAAAATATGGGTTGTACAAAAATAACAGTGATTCTGCTGATGCTCGTCTTTTTTGCTCAAGGTAAGTTTATATCTTGATGCGTTTACTATTTGCAGTTGTGCATTACACAGTTCAGTTATATGTTGATACTGAACTGCCATTTTTGCATTCCTTTCATTCTGTGTGAATGGACTGCTGAGTTATCTGCAAGATCAAGCTGTCTCAGCGTTAATACATTTCTGCTCTGCAATTCTTCCTCTTCCTCTCTTTTTTATCTTCTTGGTACTGTATTAGTGTGAACTCATATGATCTGCTCTTCTTTTTAATTTTCTCTCTATCATTGCCGTTTTTTCTTTTCTTTTTTTATTTTGCACGGCAGGCTTTCATACAGCAAGTGAGCAGAGACAGCATATTTGTGCATTCTTCTCAGCTAATGGTGAAAAGAACTCTGTTAACACTAATGACCCACCCAATGATGATGCATCAGAAGACTATGTCATTAGGGAAGTCGAGGTTAGTGTGTAGGAAAGACCGTTGGTCAATGTGAACTTATGTTCGGGAGACTGTCATAAGTCATTGTATTAACTCACAATTGATTTCAAGCAGCAGGGTACAGTTGATCCACAGCATGTCATATGTCGAAGCTCATGTTATACTGCTATCATGGATGATCCGGCAACAAATGGAACTAAAATTATCAAACAAGGTTAGTTTTTGAATTTGAAGCAGTTTTTCCATTATATTTGTTTTGTCTTGGTGTTAAAATATTTTGCTCACCAGGGTGCTGGGAGAGTTCAGGAAAGCACGAGTGTGAGCGCTCTGCCTGTGTACCTGAAAGAAGACACCGCCACAAGACGCCAGAAATGCGCTTCTGTTGTTGTATTGGAGACCTTTGTAATGCAAACATTACTGATAGCCTGCTAGAAGAGGATGAAGATCTGGACAGATCTGAAGAAAGTGAAGATTCCCCTCATAAAGCAGCACATGAATCTGGAAAAGCTACTTTAGTTGTTGGGATGAGTGTATTGGCGACAATCAGTGTTGGGTCTTTAGTTGGTGTTGCCTTGTACTGCTTCTGGCATGGTTTTGGTCTGCAAAAATCACAGAAACCCGATCCAGACTCCCTCAGGCTTATGGAGGATGGACACGGCCCAGGTCAAGGCTATGGACAAATTCTTGGTTCTTACACGGGAGACAAGATAAAATTCCTTAATACAATTGGTATGCGACATTATATGGAGGTCTGCTCTGTTTGCCTTTATTATTAAATCATCCTTCTTATACTTCCTTTTGAATTTGTAGGACAAGGGAGATATGGCTGTGTGTGGCGAGCAACTGTTGGTGATCGGGAAGTGGCAGTAAAAGTTTTTCCTCCTCATTACCGTTCTTACTTTTTGAATGAGAAAGATATCTACTGCTTGCCATTTATGTCAGACTGCTCGAGTCTTCTTACTTATTATGGTAAATATTTAGTTCCACTCTCATCTGTGCATGTGTGCTGAGCTTATTTTAATTTTAAAAGAAAATTGCAGGTTGTGATGAAAGACCAAGTATGGATGGAAGTCCCGAGTATCTCTTGGTTTTGTCGTACTCTCTGAATGGCTGCTTGCAAGATTATTTGAGGTCCAACACTGTTGACTGGCCAACATTTTGTCGCATGTCCCTTTCAATTGCTAAAGGTCTTGCTCATCTCCATACAGATATTCATAAAGGAGGTATGAAATTTATGCATTACTATAATTCACAAAGTTCAAAAATGTATCGAAAGATTGCCATAGTTATCTGTCGTAATTGAACGTTTGTCTGTTGCAGACAAAGAGAAACCATGTGTAAGCCACAGAGATATAAACACAAGGAATATTCTGGTGAATGCTGATCTCTCTTGTTCATTGTGTGATCTCGGATTTGCTATGAAGATAGTGGGTTCAAAATACTATCAAAATGGAGAAGAGCAACACGCAGAAACAAAGTCAATTAATGATGTAAGAATTTTCAGGTCAATTAGAAAATGAGATAGTTATTTTTGCTTTATAAAGCCTTCATTAAATTTTTGTAAGCATCGATTGAATATTTTTATCTTCCCATTTTCAGGTTGGAACACTGAGGTACATGGCTCCAGAAGTTTTGGAGGGGGCTGTCAATCTGCGGGATTGTGAATCATCCTTGAAACAAATTGATGTTTATGCTCTTGGATTGGTTATTTGGGAGCTAGTGTGCCGCTGCTCTGACTTGTATCAGAATGGAACTGAAGTTCCACCTTACAGGATGCCTTTTGAAGCAGAGATAGGTTGTTATATGTTTCCATTTTCTTCTTTTCTTTTAATTTTTGGAATTAAATGTTTGCTTATAGAATCAGCATTATTAGGGTCACTGGGGGTAATAAATGAAAAGGGGAAAAACTGAACATCCCTCTGGAGCCGGTATTTGAACCCGTGACTTCTATAAGACGATTTATTTCGTCTCAGGTGCTCGTCATGATCTCATATGATGGGTCACATGAATGTTTTTGGTCCATATACCTGCTCCGAAAGGGTGTTCAGTTTTTGCCCTGTGCATTTATTACCTACACTGCACTGACCCTAACTCTTGTATTCATTGGCTCAGCTGGTATGTTTTACTAAATGGGCGGTTTTCTGGCAGGCCATCATCCCACTTATGAGCAAATGCAAGTTTTAGTTCTTCGCCATAAAGCAAGACCGTTATTCCCTGAAACCTGGCGTGACTGGACAGCTGTGAAGCTGATAAAGGAAACTATGGAAGATTGTTGGGATCAGGATGCAGAGGCTCGCTTGACTGCACTGTGTGTTGAAGAAAGGTTTTCTGAATTGCCTGCACTGTGGGATCGTCAGCGATGTGAGTATTATCAAACACATGATTCTGAACAACTTACAGTTACTTTCTTATAATTTTTTCTTTTTTTAATGTACCGTTCTTTTTTGTGACATTGAAGTTGGTTTCCCATTAAATTGTAACTTGATTTTCTGTTTGCTCTCTTAGCATCCTTTTTCACATCTGGTTTAAGCCCGACTCTCAATTCCACCCAAGGGCTACCATGTAATCGTGGTGCAATCAATAACTCCATCACAAACAACACGAACAGCTCTGTTGATTTTCACCGACTGGTTGTGGATACTGCCGATGAAACTGGTAAGGTCCTCTCATGTTTTGGCTTATTCTACGATTAGGAAAGTGACAAAAGTTCAATCTGAAATGTTCTTGCCAATGACTGTTGTCCCATTAGAATCTCTTCACTGTCTCAGATTCCATATCCATGGGTTCTGTTTCCTGAGGGCAGAACATAGAATTCCTTTTTTTCTTTCTTTTTTTTTTTGTGTATGGCTGACAAATTTTTATTTTTAATTAATTTAATAATTTTTCCTTGAATTCATGTAAATAACAGTAATTTTGAATCCAAACATCAGTGTCCATACCTCTGTTCTTATTTTGAGTTTTATGTGCTAATCCTCTGTTCTTATGTGTGGAACCTTCATTTTGCAGGTGGCTCAACCAGATCTACATCTAGCCAAAAAGATAATCAAGAATCAACTGTTTCAGAAGGCACTGTTGAAACATTGCTGACATTATCTCCTTCAGATCCTCCGGACTACATGCTTTGTAAGTTGTTTAAATTTAGTTTGACTGCCATACTCTCGGTAGTAATTGTCTTATTCATATACTGCTTTTTTCATTTTCAGACAAAAATTGGCCTAAAGGACCTTTGCAGCCATATCAAGGCAGGAACCCCTGCATGGAACGGAATCTTATGCCACCAGCAGCATCAGAAGAGGAGCTAAGTAGGCAAGCAAATGTGCTTGTAGATCGTTCCTTAAAGCACACACCTCAAGGGCTTTACCGGTCTGGCAGTAGTTGCACAGAGACACAAGCTCTTGTGTCCAATGATATCTTGAGTCAGAACCAGTCATCTCAATTGAATTCTGGGTCAGCATTGCGCCCCATAACTCCCATTCCATATGTTCAAAATGTGGTTTGCAATTCCCAGCAGAGCAATGCAGAAGTCTCTTCTCCGAAGCATAATTTATTTTCTGGATGGACTGGAGGATTTCGGAAACTTTTTGAATCAAAGAAAAAATCTTCAAATGGAATTAAAGAGAATTCTTGGAAAGGCAACAGTCAGGATGCTTCGGGTGGAAGATTGAATCTTCTGCCAGGTCGAGAAACACAAGTATTGTTGAGTAGGCCTACAGGAGTAATCACAACCGTTCTGGATGCTCAGGAAAATAGGAATGAGCAAGAGGCAAGTGTAGCAGGTTTGCCCGCAAGCCCTGCTCTAAGGCCTACTACATTATCTCTCCCTCAAGTTAAATCAAATACAGCAAAGGTTTCCTCTAGTGTTAACAATAGGAAACATCTCAGTGCAGAATGCCAAGATTTATTTGCTAGCTCTTCTGCTGACTGGAAGCTAAAAGATCCAACTATGAGAGTTAAAACACCTGGTGATGTCCCTGCCTCAGTAAGGAGAAACAGAGGTAGAGGATTTGCTGCGAGGTTTTCTCTATATGATGATCGTATCATGGGTTGCAATAGTTCTTCTCCATTTGATCAAAATCGAGGTGTTGATTTTAGTGAATTGGAAAAAGATGGAGTCTTGGAAGTATCCATACCTTCAATGTTCTCATCAGTGCCATATGAAATTAACACTGTATCTGATGGTGATGTTAATGATTCAACATTTTAAGATATTCTAATTTCATTTACATTGGCATGATTGAATCGTATGTTCTGCCTTGATAATCAATAAGTGCAATATAGCTTTAAAAACATTTCGCACATTCGCTATTTTGCATCCGATTTAATATAACTCATACATATTAAGTGCAATACCATTTTCATGTGCATCAGCATGTGTAGGTTTTAATTAGATGAAATTATATTACATAAGTGCAATACACACTTAATACATCACTAACTTTTATTCAGCAAATAAGGTGGTGAATATTTTATTCAAGAAGATATTCGAGTAATTATCTTGAACATCTTGCCTCATACTGCCATGTTTGCTTTTCAATTTTGTTAAGGAACATGAGTCTTCCTTTACATTCGCTTGCTCATACATTGCATTATGTGAAGTGCCTCTACTGTTTCACTGTTCACCAATCTTCAGCTTTTCATCTTGATTTTTCTCAGTATTTCTTGCTAAAGCTTTAGCAAGTGGTATTTGTGTGATTTAAGCTGTATAAAACTTAAAGCCAAACATACAACATTGGCGTGTGGTGGTCTATTTGGGTCAGGAAGCACAACATGCCATCAAAACAGAGTTCTTTTTTAGAGTCCTCTTCTGTTTGAGACTTCTTTTGTGACTCTATTTATTTATTCGCACAGCTCTCATGGTATCCATACTGGTTTTATTGAGAAAGCAAAATGCTGAGCTTTTTTGCTTTATTTTATCTCACTTTGTTTTGAGCATTTGGTTTTTATTTGTCCTGTGCACATTCTTCATCCATCTGTCAAGAAATTAAATTCAGTCATATTTGAAGAGTTATGTTTTTAAGTAATATAACTAAGAAAGTTCCTTTATTGAAAGTAGAGAATGTGAGGATTGCCCGGGTGCTTCAATCATAATTAATAATCACTTAATATTGATGAGTTCTTATTGCACTGTACTAATGTTTGGAGCACAAGCAGGAGCCTGGAATCTTGATGGCTTGTGATCCAACTCACAGCTGTTTAAAATGAAACCTTGTTTCCTAGCATAAACCACAGATTTTATCAAGATTATGCCAAATCATATTTTACCTTTTAAAATCAAATGTTATGATTAGGTTACGAAGTATTATTTATATTCAATTTCTTATGTGTAAGTTCCGGAAAGAAAAAGTCACCATCCAATACATGCAGGAGATTGTAATAGAGTACTGATCTGATGATAATGAATTTCGAAAGTCATTTCTTTCTTGATTTTATTTTTGCCTGTGAAACTAGCTTTCCAATTAAATTTAGAATGAAGTTTCAAAGTAATCCTTAACAGCTGTAGAAACTTCCCCTTTGCTTGATGTGGTATTTGTCCCTTTGAAGCCATCAAAGAGTTCTATGTGTTTGGAAATAAGGTTGGAACTTAAATTAACTTTGCAAATTTCCTTTCTCAATAAATTTTTATCTCACAATTTTTTTGTAAAATCACAGTTTGTAACTCAAGATATCTTTTTAGTGCATGCTCAAATCTTTGCTGATAACGTACCCACTGTTTGGGTTGGTGAGCATGAGGCAAATATTATCTGTGAGTATTTTTTTTTATCTAGAATGATAGAGGCAACCATTCTTTTAATATTCATGGTCATGACTGAAATTCCTCTTCTAAAATTGAAATAGTTATCAATGTTTTACAGACAAATATTAAAGGTGTGCCCTTTTTATTCTTTCAATCGCTATTCTCATTTTTTAGCTACAATTCAAGGACGATATCTATTTGCTCTGAGGCTTTCCAACATGAAAGAAATTTCAGAACGAAATTTCTTATTCTAGACTTATTAAGACCTAGTCTCAAGAATTCCTGCACTATACAATCTATTGTTCTTTGCCATGAGGATTGACTTGATATTGATGTATTAGGGATAGTTTTCTAAAATATCATGGTGAAATATTTGGCCTATACTTTAATTGACTCTTTTGATACAGATTTGACAGAATGCTGTTTGATTGTTTGGAGCGTTATATCTCTGCTCTTGTTAGATCAGTCGTATTCAGCCTCTTTGGTCTTGGAACACATCAAAGTCAGTTTGTGTGGATCTTTTTTTCCATTTGAGGGATGGGGTCAGACTAACCGAAACATCAGTGAAGTTACGAACTATCTTCAAGATCCATCCCCGACCATGTTGCAACCTACCTGTTGATTATTGCTGTCTAAGATCATTTGGTTCCTTTTCATCCATCCTCTATATTTCTTACCACGACTGGAATAGTTATAATTGAATCGTAGCATATGCATTACTTTTGTCCATGATTTTTACAAGTGGTGAACTGTTCTAATTGATTTTCTTAAAAAATACATATTAAAGTGATAAAAATTTGACATTTAACAGAGATAAGTAATTTGGTGCAATCTGGCTACAGTAGCGTGAAAGTCTCTGTGTGACAAGCCTGAAATTTCCCCATAGCAATTTGACAAAGATTTTTTGAACTGATACTGTTAAGACAACCGTAGTAGGACCATTTTTTTATGCTCTTGTCAGTCTCAAAACCAGAGATCAGTCTATGTGATTGTGAGGTTGTAATGAGGATTACAAAGACTTAATTTCTCTTTTGCTGTCTGTAACAGTACGCTCTTGAGTTCCTCTACTTAAAAATATGGTTTTATTAATTTGTTTTCAATGTTGCCTTAGAGTTTTCTGTGTACATCACATTATAATTTTAAGCTGCCATCAATTGTTTTGGTGGTTTTACAATGTAAGTGAAGGATGCACTTTGTTGTGATATTGTTTGATTCTTGATGAGAAAACTGATAGGTTTTCAAGATGATACAAGAAATTTAGTTGCTATATGATATTAGTTAGGACACATCTTTTATTTGCCTTCAAATTAGCAAAACCTAATGTGTTTTGAAATGTAGTAATTGTTTTGTATGTTAGAAAAAATGTGAGTGGAGCAAGGATATGCATAACCAGTGGATGTTATATCATGGATGCAAGCGTACATAATATGTGATACTGTAAGTTTAGTGAAAAGGGACGTAAAAATTAGGCTTATTAAATTTTCAGTCTTAAAAAATTGTCGTCACATTACATTGAAGAAACATTGTTTAAAATCTATATCTTTTCAAAATCAAAGTGTTGACCTTGTAGAACAAAAGACTAAAATGAGTATTTATGGCATTCTCCAATTCAGAAATAACTGTACGTCTTTTGATTTTCTTGTAAATTTGCTCTATTATTTTCTGTTTACAATATCCCTTGATTTGTACCTTTATCAATGAAAGTTGAATAAAATTTGTCCATAAAAGTAATCGGGTGTCGTTCTTTTGTAAGCCCCTATCATGTTAATAGTTTGTAATGTGGGTGGCGACATTTCCGTTAGAAATTATTTAAGACATGTGCTTTGGCTCATAAAGTATGGAATCACTACAGAAACGCTTTTAATTATAGAGAAACTCATACATTATAAAACCATAAAATTTAATAATAAGTATCACAGGAAAAACTAGCTCGAATCATGCGCCCTATATTGATTGTGATATGCAAAGTAATGCCTCATCTTTCTTGCCCTGGGGGCATCTGAAACGTAAGGGCAGTACTTGATGATAAGGACTAGAATATTTAAAACGGTATGCTCTCCATTGTTGTAGTACAATCTCATCACTGCTTCTTTAACAACAAGTTGTATCCCCTCTTTGGAGATGGGACCTCGAATCCATTTTTGAACACTGCCAGGGTTCTACCTAAAGAGTGAAAAGATGAAAAATAAAAAAAATACACAATCTAAATCATAGAAATTTAAGAGCATCTTCAATTATTATTCTTCATAAAATGAAAGATAAAAATTGAATCATTTCAAAGAAAATCTAGGTAGCTAATTCCGGATCTAATAATTTATTACTGAAGTCTGCAATGTAACCGACTAAGTTGACATCAAAACGACCGTATTTTCCAAAATATTTTATCTCAATGTCCAAATTTGAAATAACTTTTGTCTCAGAATGTGCTACTGAAACAGTTTCTTGACCATGGCCGGTCACCTGGGCACTGTTCACCCGAGCAGAGGAGGGAAGTCCAGCGGAGACTGGGCGAAGTAAATCTTTGTGATTTCAATGGTCGTCACCAGGCCGGGCTGGTAAGCACTCACCTGTCCAGGTGTGCTCCGGGCCGAGCACGACGGCGCGGCAGGCCTCGTCCGCGCTGCAGATGGCGGCCGCCTCCTGCTCGTCGAACACGGAGCGCACACAGCCCACGGCGGACACGGAGCGCGCGCAGCGGTAGTCGAACAGCCCCGGCAGGTCGCGGTCCGGCAGCCGCTCGAACTGCAGGGCGGCGGGCTGGCGAGCAGTGGGGATGAGCGGGGCGGCGGGGGCGGCTAGCGAGGCCTGGAAGAACAAGGCGAGGGGTCCATCAGGCATGTAATCATGTGTACAAAATTTCGTCATTTTCGTTAGAAATATTGACATTTCACTTCGCTTTCGAAAGAGATTCCCACTGAGAGATTTGAGCGTCGATATCGAATCGATATCGTGTTTAATGTCGAAGTAAAACCCACCATGATTCTGAAAGCGATGGTTTTTCGAAGTTCGATATCGATTAGACATAGTATCAATGTCGTATGACGAAAAGTTGTCGTTGTTAGAAACATTATGGCGTCGGTTTCGACATGAAAACAATATCATTTCGATATCGACAGCGAAATTTTGCACTGGGCGGCACTGGGTCTGAATTACCGAACTACTCAGTACTGTAGTTGTTATAAGCAGACTCAAAACTCTAAAATTTCAGCTCAATTATTGATTTTATCGCCTTGTAATCCGATGAAATCAATGTCATCATGCAGTCCTGTGAACATATTTTGATCGAGTAACTGACCCCTCGGAACAAAGGGCATGAGCAGCCTAGGGCGCACTGGGAGAGCAGGACAAGGAAAATGAGAGCCCTCGATAGGGAAAGCCCAAGACAGACTGCCCGGGACAGGGAAGGGCGAATGCCTAAAGCAGGAAGATATTCTGAAGGAAATAGGGTAGTACGGAGATAGCCAGAGCGGAAGTTGAGAAGAAGTCAATAGAATACCAAAAGCGGATGGTAAACACCGTCTTGGCTTCGGCTCGCTTCGGCTGCCTCGTCACCCGACACCCGATGCTCCGAGGCTCGGGCTGAGCGCCTCACCTCATTGGTCAGCGCGTCTCGTGTGAGGAGGGGGCGGGGCCGCTGACGAGACCTATGTTTACTATCCGGTTTGGTATTCTTGACTTCTTCTCAACTTCCGTTCTGGATATCTCCGGACTACCCTATTCGTGTACTATTTATCGTTCAGTGGTCTTTCACGGCCTCCATTACCTGATGCACGCGCGGCCTGTACTCGCCGGACACGAACGTGTTGACGAGGCGCTGCGTCGCGGCCAGGACCCGGGCCGTGTCCCAGGGCCCGGAGGCGGTGGCGGCTCCGGGCGCGGCTCCGGGGGCGGTGGACCGGGGCTCGTCCACGGCGTACGCGGCCAGCAGCTCGCTGATGTGCGGCTCGAGCGCCGAGGGGGCGGACAGGGGCACGAAGAGCCGGATGAAGTGGCGGCCAGCGTTCCAGATGTTGAGTCGTTCGTTGTGGCCCACACACCGCCCGTTCACACAGTGCACTCCAGCGGCCATCGCTGGAATTGTAAGGGAAAAGTTGATCGCCTTGACTTAGAAAGACGAGCAAAGCATAAGTTGACTCGCCTCTGTAACAAAAGCGAGAAAGCTTCTGCTGGAGCCACCATGGCTGGAGCAGGCTGGAACTACGCAAAACATTCGTTCTTCTTCCGACAAAATGCGCATGCGCCGCCGCCCCAACGAATCAGTACGCTCGTCACCTCCTCACTCCTGAACCAGGCCAAGGTGGATATAGAACGGTGGGGACTCGAGGGGTCTATCTCCGCGTCGACAGATCTGGCACCTACCAAACCGGCCTCTCAGCCTGCTAGTAGGCAAATGCTTCACGCACCTGTCGCAATGTTGCCTACTAGCAGGCTGAGAGGCCAGTTGGTAGGGGCCAGATCTGTCGACGCGGAGATAGACCCCTCGAGTCCTCACCGTCCTTTGAACCAGGCCTACTAGCCGTTCTGTTCTTCTTAACGTCGATTGAAGCCGTCTTCAGAATTGTTTCGAATACTTTATAATATTGAAAGTGTTTCAGAAAGTTATTTGTTACAAAAACGTCAGTTACAGCGAATAGTAAATAATAAAACACTTGAGTGTGTGGAAGAGGGGCCACTGCCAGAAAAAAACCACGGTGAAAACTACAGTTTGCACCGGTCAATAATTTGTCTGGTGCGACCGTACTTTTTAAGAACGGTCAGAAGGGGTACGGCACGGCGAACCGTACCTCCCATAAGACACCACAGGGGCTTACACCGTACCGTACTCTAAAAGACCGTACTTTGAAAGTACGGTCGAACCAGGCAAATCATTGACCAGGATTTTTGGTACGGTCGGAAATTTTGGTACGGTTTTTCTGACAGTGGCGGGGGCAGGGGGAGGCAGGTGGAGGGGGAGATGAAAGGCACACCAGAATCCACCGCCACCGCTGCGAGCTCGAGCGCTACAGCGCGCCAGTCACCTTTACCTTCGTCAGTCTATGGAGACACTCTCAGCGCCCATGCTGTCGCAGCGCTGTATTTTACACGAACCACCACCACCACCACCTTCGTCAGTCTATCCTGTCCGAACCGGTCCGGACTGTTTTGTTTACATAGCATTATGCGGGTGCTGTTGACCATTCGGAGGTCTTTACATTGTCAGCCCTTCCGAACCTGGGTCGGTCTCGTTGGCCAAGAGCAGTTGGCACTCCTGGTCCACGCTGCATGCCGGCTCGGACACGCCCACGTCGTCCACGTCGGAAAGCTTGAGGCTGCCGTCGACCAGCACGAACTGTTGTCGCCGAAAATCGTTCATGGCCAGCGAGCCGAGTGGCGATCGCGCGAGCCGGTGCAGAATCTGCGAAACCCCCAGCGCCAGCTGCAACAGCACGACAACAACGCTGGTAAGGTTAGTGTTGTTAAATAAGACACTAGCAGCTTTCTTCTGGATTCGGCTATCACGAAGGAAGTTTATTCAATAATGACCAAATATCCGTAGAAAAGTGGGTATTGACTTTAAATTAATGTATCGGGGGGTATGGCGGGAGTTGTTGTTGTTTGCGGTCCCCTCGCGCTAGTTGCTTGCGTGCAGGCTCAATAGGGTATTCCAATGATAGCCAGACCGGAAATAAGAAAAACAAAACGACACGGCGAGGGGGGGGGGGGGGGGGGG
>CABIKL010002339.1:0-12816 GCA_902196195.1 Aptinothrips rufus
GTGGGGGGGGGATGTGGAGGCACTACATTGGCTCAATTCTCACGGAATTAGGATCCATTTGAATTGATCCCCTCCTCGCCTTTTCTTGACAGCACCCATTCCGTAGCAAAGCACACAGCGGATACGAGCTTGACAGAAAATACATTGAAAATAAAATACCCGAGATAAAGCAAAAACGGAAACGGACTCCACTGTATCGTAGAATAGGTCATATCAGGATCCGAGCAGTAGAAAAAAAAATATCGACGTCACAAAGGAAATGGAAGGTCAGCAGAGGGGAATGGAAACTATGTAGACAAGAGGGTGAAGGCGGCACCCGTTCAGAATAGTAATGACGTCAGAAGACGAGACGGAGCATAGCATTATCCAGGGTCCTGACATCTTTCCGGATTTCAAGGTGTGGCACGGATATATCCTTCTGATTAAACTCATTTCGGGGGGGAATTGAGTGGCGTTCTGGAAACTGTCATATGCCGCGTCGTGGTTTACTGCTTTTCGGGGAACCTGAGACGGGATTGAGGTGTGTGGGGCGCTGTCTGTCTCATTGCTCTCTCTCTCTCTCCCTCATACTGAGGTCTATATCTAGGTCACTCACTCCGTCTAGAATGACTTCATACTAGGAAGAAGACAAGGCTCTTTGATGCCTACGCCGTGACACGCATGTGACATACTTCACTTTTAATTCTCAAACAACGCCACAGGTTACTCACTAGAGAATCAAAATGACATTTTTTCGCCCGAGTGAGCTCGCCATGGTGAGTTAACTAAAACTCACCTTTAAGCTTTTACTGAGTAATGTGTTCTTCTTGGGAGAACGCTTTGTACAGAGAGATAGAAATTTTGTACTGTAAGAACAAGGCCATTTGGCGCAGTCAATAGAACAATGTTGAAGTGAAAGGGTCATGTCTTTGGAATTAATAAATTACCAGCGGGATCATTTTGTGTTCCCTCAGCAGTTTGCCTACCATTCCTCTCACGTATCTTTTATTGGTGGTTTCTCTCTCTCTCTCTCTCTCTCTCTCTCTCTCTCTCCCTCTCTTATTCTCCACATGCACGGCTCGGCATGCAGGCCCTTTTAAAATAGGTATGGTCAGGAGACTAGGAGTAGTGGGAGGCCGTCGATCAAAGAGAACTAATCACGCTCGCTCCTATCAGCTTCGCTCACCGTTCAGGAGGAGTAAAATATAAAGCAACAGGTGGATTTGAACCACCTGCTTATTACGCAGTAGAACAAGTCTCACTCACTCACCATGCAGGAAAACAGAAATGTTTAGTAACTATACACCTGATTTGTACAGCGGGTGCCGTACACCTCAAGTGTGCGTTCTCACTGTACACAAGTGTGTAGCATCCGCTTTGCACTTCAACAAGTGTGTCGTTACTCCATTCTTTTTTCAGTGCATGACCGAGATGCACAAAAAGTAAAAAGTGATCATCGATTAGCTCTGAACGACTGATCGATGCTGCGGGACGGAGGGAATGAGGTTTAATTTGGGGCCTGGGAACAGGCTGGCATTTGTTAATGCCTCTCGTCTCCTCTGCTCGCCTCGCAATCCTATCGATGCATATCGCACGGATTGCGCTGGTCCTGCCTGCGCTGCGCTGCGTTACGTGGCCCGGGGCGAGCAGAGCCGTGCGGAGCCACGCGGAGCCACACACTACCGGTACGCCTCACAAGACGATTCTCAGCTTTCGCATTCCATTCCGCTCCTTCTTTTTGTCCGCCGCGAGTGTGACTTACAATGGTCCATTTGCGATGGGCTTTTTGTTATGGAGATGCTGGGGCCGCCACGTCGAGCCGCGCCACGCCGCGCCACGCCACGCCACGTCACGCCACGCCACGCCGCCGCTTGTCCGTCGTGTTATGAGTGCCACGTCTCGTTATGGCTCTCCGTGAGGAGTAGAGGACCAAGGTGGGGGTCAAAGTGAAGGGAGAGGGAAGCCCCCACCCCCCACCCCACCCGGGGTGTGTGGGCCGGGGGTTGGGGGGTGGGGTTCAGGCTCTTGGGACCTTAGTCAAAAGGACGGGGTCGTTTTGAACGGGGTTAAAAAAATGAGGAGAGAAGAGGATGAAAGAACCTCGACTTGTCAACACGTGACTACTTCTGAAAATTCCCTCATGATAGGGTAGAAACCGACCCTTAGGGAGGCCGTTGCACAAGCGTCGAGACATGGACAATGACTTTACTGTCAAATAATTGAGGAACTAATATAAGGACGAATGTTTTTTTAAATCTTAGCTTGCAAATTTTTCGTTGATATTTGAGAAAACTAAAAGAGGAAATTAAAGAGAACAATCGAAGACTCTTTCGTCAAAATAACGATAAAACATTCGTCATCAATTTATGCTTATGTATATAAAAGAGTTATTGTATTAACCTTTCTTAGGACTTGGCGAAGCTCGGTGCTAAACAAATTTTCAACGCATCAAGACGGACTACTGTTGTTCAACAATACCATCCGGAGGTTTTTGATTAAGAGACGATAGTGAATTTTACAGTGCAGGATGTCCATCGAATATCCTACCTGCAGGAAAGTTCAGAGCACCGGGTTGTGAACGGAAGCGACCGTATAAGGTGCAGGTAGGCACAACACAACACTTCCCCTCTCCCAGGAATTGTGAGATTACTTGCTTTGCGCGAACCGGACGCCGAATTTCCCCAAAGCAAAGAGTGCTCTTCTCAGGAGAAGAACAGTACTGTACTTGCGCGTGGAAGTGGTACGAGCGGGCACGGCGCATGTTAGCTCGCATCTAGACCACGTGACAATGAATTAGGGAAACAGCCAGGTCCTCTCGGATGTTTGCTTTAAAAATCACTGCCCTCACGGCCCATACATACAGTCGTTATTACGTCTCAGCACTAAGCAAACAACAGCTCCTCTCGGCCGCCCAGACAGGAGGTCTCAGAACGTTGTGCAGTGTAAGGCTGGGTGGGTACACAGGAATTACTGGGAGACAGTGTTTCACTTAGTGCTCGTGACAATGATGAACTGATTCGATCAAAATTTACTTGTGTGATTTGAATTCAGTTACAACCAAACGCCCAAAGAATTAAACACCCATAAAACCATGGACTTGATTTTTCATTTACTTGAGAATTTTTTAGTACATTTCACATTCATTGAAGACAAATACACTTAGATTTCAGGCGCAGGCCAAAATGCACTTAAGACAGGAATACGGATTTTCGGGTGAACACCGACTCGAGCGATCAGCACAGTGGAATACGGAGTCCATCGATCAAGTTTAGTGCACGTCAAGTACAGGGTTCCTTCCAACAGAGTAGAGGCTAGCCCAAGATACAGTACTGTGCGGCGCGGCAGGGCAGGGCAGGGCAGGGCTGAGAGGTCAGCCATCACACCTATCACACCTCATCACCTAGCAGCCGCCTTTATATCTTCATTCTCATTACTTTGTGTTTATTTCTAACAAATCTCGACGAGCGCCATTCGTTGACGATTTATCGTTCTCGTTGCACCTGGAGGGCATTGAGCGAGATGGAGCAGAGCACAGCGGCGGGGCAGGTGATGAAAGCTCCTGTTCTATTCAGGGGAACTGTCCAAACAACGTCACTCTGTAAGGCGTCCTAGTGAAAAGCTCGCTGACCGACTATTTACTGAATGTACATAGCTCAATCGAAGAATCACAACTGGGGGCGGGAAGGAAAGGGGATGACTATGGGGCCCAGCGGCATGAGGATGAGGTCGGCCTCCATTAGAGGTCCGTGCGAGAGGCAAGGATGCAAAGCAAATTTCAGAGCTTGCAATCGAATGCCCTTCGAGAGTTTGCATTCCACAAATTTTTTGACAATGTTAGTTGTAAGTTGCTTCTTATATTGAGATTGTCACATACTATTCGTTCGAACCTTTCCGCGAAACTATAGAAACATAGAAACACTCCAGCAGAACATTTCAGCACCTATGCTTTTAAATGGTCCTCCGTACCAAAATGGCACGTATGCACCGAGAGGCACAGGTCAAGAAAAATCACGGATCGCAACCACGAGTTTTCGATTCTCATGCATCCATTTAGATATCGACAGCTGTCAGTGGAAGTGTCTCGCGAGCCCAAGTGCACTTATCAGTGAGAATGAAGTGCTCTGTATGCAGATTTGATAAGAGATGAGGCGAGTCATACCCCGTGGTGTAACATGCGCTGGCAGCGCGCCATCCGGGTGAACCTGGACCAGGCCACAGACTCCGAGCCAGGACAACGCACCATGAGCTCAGCTCGGCAACCATGAGGGCGTAATGAGCATCTGTCAGGATCCCGATAGCAACTTGATGGGACTTGCAGCATCTCATGCTAGCATGCCACACGCAACTGCCATAGGCTCTCCTCTCTGGGTCTCTAATAAGACGGAGCCGTACGGACCCGGCAGCCGGGCCGGGCCGGGCAGGGCTCGGTTCGTGACTCATATCGCTCCTCAATATTCATGCAGCCCTCGCCTTGCCTCTCGTCGGGAGAGGAGAGGACACTGCACGCACCTGACGGGGCGGAACGCGTTGAGGGCAGGGGCAGGGTCCCCGACCGACGTGACGTCATAGTCCGGGTGCCAGACCAACGCGGTGTGCTTTTGTTGCAGTCATAAGCTCAAAGGATGCTCCAGATAATGTTTTAAAATGACCATAAAAACTTTGTTCCAGCGATGTCTCATTACTCTAATTAAATTTAAAAAAAATGAAAAACGCTGGGAACTTTTTTTCGCAAGTATTGAAAAAGAAAATCAGAACAGGCTGCTTTTAACTGATGATTCTGCCTGCATTTTCTGGAAAACAGAATTTTTATTTCAATGCAATTTGTTATAGAGAAAATTACAATAGGACATCTCCTTATTAAAACTTATTCTAAAGCAACAGAAGTTTCACTTGTCTTGCAAAAACTTAAAATCAAAACAAACCAAATTTCAAAAAAAAATAAAAAAAAAAATCACGAAAAGAGCGCTGGCGTGCTCTGAAAGGGATTCGATCACATTCACTAATGTCCCCCGATTGATTCGATAAGCTCGCCACAAAACGAGTGCGACTCTCTGCACCCTGACTGACAGATAATTGCTACCCATTTGACAGAGCCCTTCGAGAGGTCGAGCACTGCTCGAGCAGTACAGCCTGCAGGCGGCACGGCACGACACGGCACGGCACGCATAGGTGCTGGTGGGACTCGGCGCTCTGAGCTCTACGCCTCTGGACGCCAAGTACTGAACGTCATGTCCCCCGCGCAGCTTCAAATGGACCACTTTCTCCAGCCCGCCCCGCCGGCTGGAACTCGTGATTACCAAGCCGATATTGTTTTCCGAACATGAAGCGACAGGCCGCATGGCAGACTATTGGAAGCGATAGAACGACCTAGAGAGACTCGAAGGAGAGAACTGACATCATCACTTCAAGGGCGGAGTGACGTCATTTTGATAGATAATGCCTTAATGGTGAGCAAGAAGTGGTCGAGGAAAGGTCGAGTGACTTGCATTTCTCTCTCTCTCTTTCTCTCTCTCTCTCTCTCTCTCTCTCTCTCTCTCTCTCTCTCTCTCCGGATGCAAATGTTCTCAACTGGACGTACGAAGCTCGCTCTCTCTTCCCCGTGAGTCTCTCTAGACCGGCCATTCGACACCAGAGCGGCTAATCAGTCATCCCGACAAGTATCAGGCGTTACATCACCCCGCTCAACGCGCCGATTCCATCCAATCCAGTGCGACATCGCAATCAGATGCCATAGAGGCAGGAAGTGAAGTGAAGTGAAGAGTGTCTGTCGCGCCGATTGACACCGCGATGAGTGCGGGGCTGCATTGCCTTGACTCGGCTCGGCTCGTCAGGGCCCGGCAGGCCGGCCGGCCGGCTCGCCTGGACCGGGAGGCTGCCTATTCATTAATCATCGTTAGCGGTATAGTGGAGTGAGTGGTGACGGTGGCCAGGCCATCCGATGGCCGGCGGCCACAGCGATCCAACAAACGCTGCCAAGCCTTCCCTTCATAACTCAGATTCGGTACGGAGTTTGCGATTCCGATAGTTGCAGAGGATGCGATCTCCACGACGTTACTGCAGACGAGATGATACCAATACGCAATCTGGATCAGAACGAATGGCTACTTTGTTGCTTGCGCAACGCACTGAACTTTCGGTTTCTGCAGCATCTCAGTGCAATGCTACACTGTAAAAAATGTTCATGTCTTTGCGACAAAAATTTTACTTTTTTTTTCGTTAATTTACAAGTGGTTTGTTTTTCATAATTAACAAATTTGTTTGTAAAGATACAAGTACTTTCCATGAAATTATAAGACAATTTCGTGAAATTACAAAATTGTTTTGTAAAATTACGACAAAAGTTCGTAAAATTGAGAAAAAATCTGAATTATTTTAAAAAAAATTACAAACGATTTCGTAAAATTACAAGAAAAAACGTAAAAAATTGAAAAATATTGTAAAAAAAATGACAGTTCACATAATAAATTTTACATAGAATTTTTCTTTATTTTACGAAATAATTTTTTGCATTGTAGTTAGAAACTCGGGAACCCGCGAAACACTTTCGATCATCTTCCCATTGAGACGCGCAACTGGCGACTCGATCTCCTCTGCCTGACTGTACAAAGCAACAGGTTTGATCGACACCAATCACCAAGAGACGCCGTCAAAGAGTCAGGAAGATGGCTGTCCTCTCTGCGCCGACTGCTCGCTTCATCTCGACGCGAGTGATATAAAATAGCATGTAGTTGTTCCCTTCGATACGCGTGGGAATAAATGGAACCCAGCCCGTCCAAATTAAATTTAGTCGGAGCTGTTGAGAGGATAGAGAACGCCGATATAGAAAGACACATAAACTTACAACTCGACAACAAAAGTTGTCGGCGGGGGGTAGCCACAGTCTCATAGGCCGCTCCACACTTCCCGTTAACTTCATTCCCCCTCGTAGAATACCTAACTCATCTTTGGTGCCGCGTCCTAGAAAACCTTTGGATTCACCTTCGGATATGTTGTGGACGGCGACCTTCCCGTAAACCTGGCCCTGGACAAACTTTTATGTGATTTCACTGAGTTGCCATCCTCAGGTGAAACGAGCCCTAATTTACGATTGCCGTCCCAAAAGTTATAACATCGTCATAAATGTCTGATGCATAAGAGAAGCGCGAAACTCCTTACGTCACTGTATACGTAAGCTAATTCCCGCCTCTGGTACGGAATGTACTTACAAACGAAAATAAATGATTTTAATTGATCGCGGTGGATTCTAAGTACACTTAATTTACTGAAATGCGCTCTCATGTTTTCTGTCCTGACGGTCGAAGTATCAAGCAAGCTACATACTCCACAGCATTTTACTAGGAATACGTGAGTTTCGATACGCCTCTCACAAATTGAGCGGCTCTCGTTTTCCGAGGCAGCAGCAGCGGGTACTGTACGAGGAAAGGACTCTCGAGCGACAAGAACACAATGCCTCATCACAACTAGGGGAAGTGTTATTGTACCGACCGCGACAGTTCGTCCACCGCGGCCCCGCCGAGCACGGCCCCGCAGCAATATTGATGAGTGGCTCTAATGGTCAGTATTGTGAGATCACCGGTAGCCTCCCCCGGCAGCAGCGGTGCGGCCCCACACCCTTTCAGCCAGAGTCTCCCCATCTTAACTCATCTTCAAGTTACCCGGCCCAACACATGCCCGCAAACCAAACCATTCCACAAATCCAGAGCATAAAAATGTTGACAGAAATCCAGCCGGAATATGGCGCAGTGCGCAGTGCACAACAAGTACGGCCCAGTGAACCGCGGTGCGAGTGAATTCTAAAAAGCCTGTATATGAACATGTCGCAATCCGTCCACTGTCCAACTGGACTGTAAACAAAAATATTTCGACTCAACTAATTCTAGAGGGGAGGTACGAAAATATTTGGTACCATTCACCCACATTTGATGGAAACATACTGCAATTTTTAGCCCCTTCCACTAAATTTAGTTGAATCGATTTTTATTTTATTTTTTATTTTTTTGTTCTTACAGTGCGGAGCCCGACGCAAGGCTAGTACAGTAGAAGCCGAAATCCAGTGTGAATGTTTTGGCCGAGCTATTTCCCAAACGACAACACCCAGCCAAATAACTTTCCTTTTAAGACGGAAAGCTAGGCTTCGCAAATACGAGTTACTGTATATCAGCCAATCATCGCCAGGGGCTGCTTCTTTCCTTTCAAGGCTACAGTACGCATCGCTCGCAGAATATCACACCGATGATATAGACGAAAGTAAATTAATCACAACTGCCACCAATAGGAGATCGCCACATATTATAATTCACCCCCTCACGCTGGGAACAGGGGTGCAATTCTTTGCACAAGAATGAAATAGTACACACCTGGAAGGCTGGAAGGCAGCTTTGTACTAAGGCATGCGGCACACATGAGGGACGAAGACAGACGATAGTCTCGAGCTATGTCACACAGGTGACGTATATGCCGTACACGTGTTCGATAGCCTCAAACAGGGCATTGTTACGAGCACACCGACGCCTTGCTTTACAGCCGCAGTGAGCCTCTAACAATTGTATTGCATACGCATGCATCGGACGCGAAGGGCCGCGCGAGCAAGGCGGCTAAGTTATATTTCATTCGGCTATATCTCAAAATATGAACGGTTGATACTAGTACTAGTTCAGCCTCACAACACCAGAGGTCGCTGGAGGCAAAGATTTCAAAGGGTAGAATAATAAAAAGAGGAGCCTCTTATATGAGAACAAAAGAGGGGTACATCAACGAGCAAATGAATATCTGACGCATGATTCATGCTACATTTCCCATCCTATCTCCGTAAATTTCGTAGCCAAACCATGGGTCGTGTTTGAGGCAAACAGTTACACGGGCGGATGTGACTCGACACATCAAAGGCGTCCGATCGTAAAGCAGTCGTTTTATTCGGCTGTATCTAAAACTGTATTGTAATATATTCGTATCACTTTCCAAAAATGAAGAAATGAGAGGCAGAGAAACATATTCAAAGAATGAATGTGTCGTAAAAAATTGAACTCATAATACGGTTGGCTCTCTCTCTCTCTCTCTCTCTCTCTCTCTCTCTCCCTGTCCCTCCCATTCTCCGATGCTCCTGTCCGCCAGGACCCAACGTGCCGGGCGTTCATAAGGGAATAAAAACGAACCTCTGTCTCGAACTTAACGTAAATACGTTGACAACCAACTCGCTGCTTGGAAGTTGCTCTATAAAACGGGAAGTGGCGCAAAGAAAAGAAGAGGAGCGGAGATGAAGAAGGAATTTAGAATCGAGTTTGAAAGAAGGAGGCAGCAGAGAGCAGGGCGGGGCGCGGGGCCAATCGCGTTGCACCTTTATTGATGCTGCGTGCACACCACCAAACACTTGCACGGCTCTCGGTGCAAGTTCGAACTGATTCCTTCAACTAATTCATTCGGATGTACAGTCAACGTAGCGAACTGCCTTTCTGCAGGAGGACAGGGAATCGAGACTCGCCTACCAAAGGAGGCCCAGGTTCCACGAAGACAAATGGCGCTAATCTATCAAAGGCGGGGAGGAACAACATATGGCATAATTTGTCAGCGGAAGTGCCAAAAAGAGGCGTTCACGAGTGGGAGGGCTCGGACCGTGTGCCAGGTGGTCGGAAAGGGAAAGGGCACAGGGCGGCCACTTTAAAGGGGAGAGGAAGGGCACACGCTGACGCAGGGCTCACAAATAGCTTGTTTACCTTTCACCTCATCAGTACTACTGCAAGTTGCAATTAATGTGCTCGTTGACTGCTTACTTTGAGTTCCATCCTCCAGCCTCCATCCTGAAATTATTACTACATAAGCTAATTTACATTGTTAATTTATTAATCTTGGGAGCTTCTTCAAAACAATGATCTACGATGTAGGTGTAGTTTCTTTTCATTCTTTCTGTTGACTGTGAAATCGAAGGGGAAATTTTAAAAGCCCAATAAGCAATCCAAAACGCGTTTTCTTTTGGTTCACTCGCTGTGTGCATATCTCTCTCTCTCTCTCTCTCTCTCTCTCTCTCTCCCTCTCCCGCCTCTATGCAGTACCGCAGTCAATCGAGCACTACACGCCTTGTAAAGGCAGCCATTAGCCCCCATCTGGTTCCGCTCCTATCGGCGACAACCAACAGTTAGCGACAACATCAACAACTCACGCGAAGTTGCGGCACGTTACCAACGCGCGCGTGCTCCAGCGGCTCTGTGTCCGTCTGTCTGACTGACTGAATGCCGTCTATGTGTCGGTCTAACCGTTCGTCGCCTCCAGCCGCCATCCTGGATCTCTCTCGACCCAGTCAGTGCGCGAGGTGCTGGAGCGCCCGCCCCGCCCCGCCCCGCCCCTCATTCGTCTACCCATCAATCAGGAGCTCCGAATCGCGACGGTACCGCTAAGTAGTTCCTGGAGCGACGCTGAATAGCACATGACTACCGATCAGATGTGCCACCAGGGTCGAAATCAAACCGACGTGATGTAAGTCAATTTACCGCGAGCTACAATTGATTACTCTTCGTTCGTTGGAGAGAGAGGACCGGTTAGTCACTAACTTGACGGGGCAATGCCCCACGCAGGTAGCAATTTATCGATTTTTCATATTCGTGCATGAGACTTGCTTTAGCAACTGCACGAATAACAGTTGTTCGAGATAGTACACTGTAAAAACAAATGTGTAGTAACTATATACACTTCAGGTGTGTATTAACTATACACTTCAGGTGTGTATTAACTATACACTTCAGGTGTGTAGTAACTATACACTTCAGGTGTGTAGTAACTATACACTTCAGGTGTGTAGTAACTATACACTTCAGGTGTGTAGTTGTTGGTCCATGGAACAGCAAAGGCGCCAGCCCTTCACATGTATAGCAACTACACACCTGAAGTGTATAGCAACTACACACCTGAAGTGTATAGCATATGCTATACACCTCAAGTAAGTTTATATAGTTACTAATACATTTGTTTTTCCAGTGAACTATTAGAAGTAAGTTAGAAGAAAGCTCCATGGGGGCGTAAGGTCGCTGACGTCCATAAGCTCAACGTTAAAAGTCTCTGGCGCGAGGGGTATACAGTAACCGGGACTTGAAGCCCCGGAAGGAACGCGACGACGAGTTTGGAGATGTGCGACCGCGAGTGAGGACCGGCCATGTCAGTTTCCCACGCAGCTGCCGCCCTGGCCCTAGAGAGCCTCTACAGGAGAGAGCTACCTCCATCACGTGGCTCTCCGATATTGCAGTATAACGGATGCAGGTAATCTAACTACATAGAATGTTATATTTAACTCAAGTACGTCACTTTCTATTTACGTAATTTGACGTATGGAATTTGGCGTAGTGTAGATTTTGAGTAATATAAACCGCTGAATAAATTGAACCACAATTGAATTAAATACACGATTGTTCATTACAATAAAATACTAAAATATTAGATTAACGGAGACTGAATAAATAATAATTAAGCCCTGAATTTACATGCAGCTGTAACTTACATAATTACTGATGTATACATTTCATGCTTCAAAGAGCCAGAAGGAACGCTCCAAGCTTATCCGGGTGAGTTTTTGCAGAGTAGTCACGTGACAACAGCAGCTCTCCGCCGCGGCCTCTCAGCCGGCCAGCTGCCCAGCTGCCCAGCTGGCCGCACCTAGCCGAGTGGACCGCGCTGCTTCGCTCCCCCACCTCCTCCACGCGGCTACATGTGACCGGGCGAGGAGCACCGGCGTCTTTTCACTAATTCAATTTATCTCTGTCAAATGATGTACGCAGCGTCACGCGAGTGAGTGTTGGTGTGCGTGTGTGTGTCAGTGTGTGTGTGCGAGCAGAGCACGGTGGTGTCCGGCAAAACCGCGAGGCGTGCGTCCCGAGAGCCCTACTCACGTTGATGGACGGAGTGGAGTAGCTAGAGAGCCTGGAAGGAGAGAGGCGACAACTGTCCTGGCGGCAGTGAGCCTAGCAGCCGCTGGGATACAGCTGGGGACAGCGCATGCGCAGTGCCTCGCTACCTGGGCGCGCGGTGAGGGTGCGGGGTAGAGCGGACACAGCTGGATCCCAGGCCCGCACCCGCCATGACAGTTGTCGCCTCTCTCCTTCTAGGCTCTCTACGAGTAGCCATTCTACCCGAGGGTGCTAGAGCCAACGACGCCCGCAGACCCAGACTCGCGAGGTGTTCTTTACAGGGACCCTTCACTTAACAGAACTAATAACGTAACATAATTCGACCTGTACCGAAATGTTTTGGTAATTTTTCACTGTTTTATACTTGAATACCGAAAATGGATGGGATGGTGGCCAATAACGTTATTGATAGAGGAACGTAATATATTTGGTACCATGAATTTCGGTATTGGCGGTGCTTGAGGCACGTGTGATATGTTACCGCAAGAACGAAATGAAAATATATTGCGAATAACGTTAATGCTCGATTCCAAACTAACTTTGGGTCTATCTTCAAATAACGAAATAAGAAAGAAATTCGAGAAAAACATATCTCAATCAGTCACGTGAAAATTGTGATCTTGGGTATGAGATCGTTAGGCAGTAACTAATAAACATGCTACTACAAAAATACAAAGGAATGTCCCAAAAGGCGGCTAAATGGGTCGTCTGCTAATTTCGTACGATTTTTCGTGCTTTTGTTTGACTTCAGTTCAAATTAAAATGACGCGAACGGCTGCTGAAGGGGGAGAGGAATTTGGGGGGGGGGGGGGAAGCAGAGCTGTGCAAAGTCATCCGATTCGGACCCGACTCGAACCCGACCCGAGCCGCTATGCATCCGAACCGACCCGACCCGGCTACACCCGGTTCATCCGACATCATCCGATTCATCCGAATCCCCGCTCTGCCT
>CABIKL010002340.1:0-12812 GCA_902196195.1 Aptinothrips rufus
AGTTGGGGACTATACAGGACTCGGAGCGAGCGAGCTGGCAAAACGGAGGTTTGGCGGAAGGGCGGGCCCCACTTGTTTTCTGAATGCTTACCAGAGAAACTGTTCCGGCCACACATCTATTATTTTGAAAAGCACAAATTGTTCTACAGACAAAATGGTTTTGGTGATTTTGTGAAGCACATGAGCTATTCTTAATTTCTGAACATTATGGTAATATAATGGCTAAGTTTTTCAAATTTCATTAATAATGAGAATCTTTAAAACTAGACATGATGAAACTAAGATGAAATATTAATTTCATAGATAATTAACACAAATATCCCATTAGAAAATAATTTTAAAAGAACTGTTGGGGTTTGGGGCATTAAAGGAGAGAGGTTTGGAGCGATGAAAGGTTTTGACTGGTCTATGGTCAGGACAAGAGTGGCAACGACAATGGACATACTGGGATGTGAGGAAAAAGAGATGATTTATCACGAGCCAGAACCCCAACAGTACTTTTGTCTGGAAAAAGGAAATAGATAAAGTTTACAGAATTAAAACAGAAAATCAAAAGTTCAGAATTTCAGGATTTGGAAAAAACTCGTATTCCAAGAGGTCTTCAATTGAAAACAAGACATCTGTTAGAACTGTGCGTGGAGCGATGTAGAGAGTGGTTGCTTTGTACGGAGTCCACGAAGTCATAGGGCAATGAGCTGGCAGATCATCAGTTTTGAATGCCCGAATAGCTGGATAAAGTGACTTATTAATCTGATATGCACCGAAGTCCGAGTCATAGCAAACTGTATTGTAATCCTCAGTCACTATGTAAGCGGCTTGGTCATGCACATATGTAGAAGTGATGTGTCCAAATACTGGGTGAGCATTTCTTTCAAAGGGTAAAGTCACAAAAAGGCCTTTCTGATACTCGAATCCTCCAATTTTCACAAATTTGACTTTCTTCAGGATATCATCATCTTTCAGGCCCACTTCTTTCAGAGCATCAAAATTTCCAGTATCCCCAGCAGCTACAATACGGCTTCGAGAGAAGCTCACTTCACTCTTCACACCTATCTTCACATTCAATGATTCAGCGCAATGATTAATTTGATGAAGATCAGCAAGGGTGAGGGGCAGGAATTTAAAATTGCAGCAGATTGCAGCAAATCTTTTAGAAAGCGCATGCTTTCCCTCAAGTCTGTTAAAGGAAAAAAGAAAGATACAATCATGAAAAAAAGATATTAAAAAATAACAGGTTTTCCACCGATTCTGAACACCTAAAATTGCCGAACTTATAATTTCAAAAAGAATCGAAGATATTTCAGTCAGAAAAAAGAAAATGATAAAAAACATCAATGAAAAGAAAATTTCTTGTAACAAAACATTAAATAAACCAACCTCATACACCAACACAGGACTAACGGTCCATACTTTCTCATCAAGGCTACATAGTGGAGAATGTCATGGTGCTTATTTATCGGCCTGATAACTTTTTCCTTTTTTTTCTTCTTTTGGATTGGGGCTGACGGACCAGCTTCTAACTCGGCCTCTGGCAGTTCTTCTAAGTTATCATCAAATACTTCATCTGCCTCTTCCTGCTCAGGTTCAGCAAACAGGTCGTCATCAACATCCTCTTCTTGAGCCTCTTCATTAAGACATTCAGGAGCACAGGGTAGACGAGGAGGGTACAAACCGATGAACAAAGAATGGTGATCATAAATAAGATTTTCCAAATTAACTAAATCAGATGCTGATATTGCTGAACTGAAAATTATGTCACACATTCTTTTCAGAAGCACAATTAGCCTCATATGAGGATCATTTACGGGTACTTTTTCTCCAAACAAGAAAGGAAAAACACGGAGCAGACACCACGTTTGAGCAGCTGTTTGGCGTATGGTGTAAGATGAAATAGATTTTAAACTCAGCTCTGAGAAATTTGCCGATGGTTTATTTTTCTTATCTGCGAGGCCATAGTTAAATGCTTGAATTCTTGAGTTCAAAAACTTGACATCAAAGTATTTCTTCTTGGAAATAAATTGATGCAGAGCAAGCTTCAGTTCCATTGGACATATACCTTTGAGCAAGCCATGCATCGAATCTTTCATAAAAGAGTCAGGAAAACTGGCATACTTAGGCTCAGTGATCAGCAAGGATGCCTTTTCAACACCATAATAACTTTTAGCAACATCACCAATATTCTTCACAGCTTCTGCATGCCTCATATGACTGTCTCGTGTACGTTCTTCCCCCATGGCAAAAATGTTAGCGTGAAGCTCTTTTCTTGACACAGTACACAGAGAACAGAACCGAGCAGAAGATGAGGCAGTGAGTCCAAGCATCTCATGAGCTGCAAGGTCATCAGCCGTACAAGCCACTAATGTTGCTCTCAGTGTGTAAGGCTCACCTCTCACTTCAATATTTACACCTTCTTCTGTCTCCAGTTCTGCTAGTTCCTGAAAGAGCGGTCTCAATACTATGTCAGTACCTTGATCAATATTTTCTTCACCTGCTGATAGAAGATCTTCTCTGTAGGCATATGAGGAAACATGAATGGACCGTAATCGAGCATTTTCTTCGGGAGGTAAATTTTGAATGTAAAAGTAAGTGCCCAGAATTTTATGCACTATAGTTTTGGACCCTTCAGAATTGACACATTCAAAGTCATCACTATATGGCACAAGCCTCAAAGTAAAAGGGTATTTAGATATAAGATGATGACCTTCAGCCAGAGCCCCATCTAAATAAGAACGCATGAATCCATCTGTGCTCTTCTTTTCATTGTGAATGAGATGATAATAAAGGGGATTGTTTAGAACATTAGTCAAGGTCTTCACAAGACTCATATACATCATATTACAGGGTACCTGAATGGGAACCAATGAAGCCGTTTCCCGATCCAGCTGGGTGTCCTGACGCCATTTAATTAGTTTTGGCTCAGCTGGTACAAGTGCAAAATGTTTTTCAAAATACTGAAGCTGCTTTTCCTTTGTTTTTAGGCGTTTAAATGGGTCTCCAATTGAAACATCTAATGCAGAACAGATGATTTCTTCAGTAATGGGCTCTGTTTTCTTAGTCTCCAGGTTTGCTCTTACCTTTGATTTCACATGAGAAACAACAATGTCAAGAAATCTTTTAGTTTCCTCTATGACAATAGTGACAGCTGTCCCAGGAACATTACCACTCTTCCTCAAATTCAAAATATAAAGAGCGCTAGATCTCTCCAACGCCAAATCGAAATCACAGTCCTCTTCTGGCACAGGATCGGATTCTCCCGCTGACTCAAGCTCTCCCTCACTTGATTCTGAATTTACTTCTCTCTGTTCATGACCTGTGTACACAGTATCATGTATGCCTGCTAATCCTGAATTGTCATTGTCGCTTGAATTGTCAGAAGCATCATCAGGAACACATTCATCATCATCAACCTCATTATCATCAATCTCATCATCATCACTCTCGTCATCATAACACAAGTCTGCGTGATGCTCAGCCAGATGTCGCTTCAAAGTTTGAGAAGACTGATACTTTCTCCTCACACAGTCTCCTTCTGTGCATATGTACACTTTTGCATGGAATTTGTTGGAGATGTGTTTGATAAATTCATTAAGTCCACCACCGATTGAAACTTCACAGTGAGCACAACGTATCCCCATTGTAGAAAGAATAATCTAAGCTGAGTAGGGGAAAAAAAATACATCAGCTTCATTCAAAACAGATCTTACTGCACTGACCATTATTCATTTCAAAATCGTTTTTTAAAAAATTTAACTATACACTTGTGAAGTTATGATACCTTACAGATCCAAAATCCATTTAAATCCAAAGGCCCAATATCTAGTTTTTTTTTTTTTTTTAACAATAATTAACTTAGAAGAAAAGAAATGCTCTCTCAGCAGCTGAGTATCCAGTGTGAAACAATGAGAGGAACAATCCCTTACTGCTCAATAATATGGTGCTTGAAAGATCTACTTTAACTTAGGGCATGCATGCAATATACTTATTATTTACAAATAAAAAGTTTTGCAGTATCATAAAATGACATTTTCTTGCAGAATTATTAAAAAGAACCATCAAGAGAAGTGGTACTTATGCATGGCAAAATAAGTCTTGTGGTGTAACTTTTGACAGATTTAGGTTAAAATTAATTTTGCTCTTGTTGTATACACCACTTCTCCTGGTTAACATTTCTTTTTAAATACTAGGGCAGGAAAATGTCATTTCAAAGATACTTTACCCGTTTTGACAACTTACTCAAAAGTTTTTGGACAATAGTTTCAGCGAGCCCTGCCTTTCTGAACTTTTCAGCCAACTGGGCCGGGTTCAAGTCTGCCAAAGAATCAGCCATTGCTGAAAAGAAAAGAGTAATCAGTCACAAGGTGTGGCTCGTTCATTAGCACTAAACAAGATTATGACAATTCATTGGAAGAGAAGAGAAGCGAACTATTAGAATTGATGTAAGAATCGAATGTTGCGAGAAGCAATGACAAAAGCAAGTACTTAATTTAACTCACACAATACATTCTGGCAATGACATGTAAGACAAAGACAACATTCAATTGGAACTAGGATAGAAGATGAAAAATCAGTCTGGCACCTTAAATCGGTTCGACCAGATGGGTGTGATCTCGATTGGCCTTTGGGCAATTCTGACACAGAAATTTCAATTCCTTTCAAGGCAGATAGATGCACAAGAGAACGCTGCAGATTTCTTAGAAGAATTTTTAAAAAATACTTTAATTTGAAAACAAAGACTGACCGAATTCACTTCTGTGTTCGCCTAGTCTTAGGATTCTATTATACTTTACCAATAAGAAAGCAATGTCTTGCTCACATGGACATAACTAATTGATTTAAGTTTGTATCGTTAGTACTTACTTTATTCTGTTGAAGATCAAGCTTATCTTGAAAATCACAAGGAGAAGCCGTTCTTAGCAGACTGAAAGCAAGTCCAGTTCCTCTCCTGAGTTGGAATGTTGATACAGCCAAAAAGAAACATACATCTAATCCTTGCTCCAGATGGTCAATCTGAAACATAAAATAGTTGGGTTTCAATGCTACATAGTTATCTAAAGTTCCCTGAACAAATAGCTGGACCTAGTGATTCGGCAGTCAGCTGTTATCTTCACAAAAAAGGACAACATATAAGTAGATCTAGCATACAGATGAAACATCAGTATGGTGCCTTAAGACCGCTTAAGACAGTCTACAAAGGGTTACTTCGACCAGATGGGTGTAACCTCGATTCGTCTTTGGGTAATTCTGACACAGAAATTTCAATTGTTTTCAAAGCTGATAAATGCACAAGAGAAAACTTTTTAGGAGAATTTTTTAAAATACTTTTATTTGAAAACAAAGATTGATCGAAATTACTTGTGTGTTCACCCAGACTTAGTCAATCTCAGGATTCTGTTATACTTTATCAATAAGAAAGCAATGTCTTGCTCACATGGACATAAATTGGTTTAAATTTGTATAATTGGTACTTACTTAATTCTGCTAAAGATCAATCTTATCTTGAAAATCACAAGAAGTCGTTATGAGCGTACTGAAAGCAAGTCCAGTTCCTCTCCTGAGTTTGAATATTTGAATTTTGATGTAGCCAAATACAAACATACATCCAATCCTTGATCCAGGTGTAGTAACCTAAAACATAAAATTCAGTACATAAGAGACCGCCAAAAATATTACGTCTTCAATGCTACGTAGTTTCGTTTAGTTTCCAGAACAGAAAGCTAGAATCTAACGATTCGGCAGTAAGCAGTTATCTCCACAACAAAAGAAAAGTTGGCAGCAATGACACTCGTAGCCAAATAACCGCGGTAAGGTTAGGATCGTTAGGATAGCGTGAGCGTGAGAGTATAAACTTGTGGCGCCTTGTCGGGAACGTCCGCGGCGAACGAATAGAACATGAACGAACGCTCTTTCTCTTCACATTTCCGCTACTGCTAACAAAGAACGGGCACTGGAAAAGCCCTGCCACTGAAGAAACGCGCAAGATTTAGAAACTTAACATTGTCAATAAAGTACCCTATATTGCATCAAATGACATTATTTGCAACCTCTCTCTCATATACTAAAAGTTTCCCGCACAAAAGAGAACTATAGTTGTGTTCAATACCGCTGAAAGCACTTAACGACATCGGCCAAAAGGAACCACAATTCTTTGCAGTTCCTCTAGCGAGGCTATTATGTTCAAAAGCATTCTTGTTAGTAGAGCTAACTCGATCAATAAATGTTAATCAAGACTCATTCTGTCTTTTAAAAACAAATTTAAAACTATCAAATTTTGAACTTGACATTGTTGACAAGTTTTGGGTTTTGACTTTCTCCCAAAGATTTTTAAAACAACAACTTTTGTTGCCATCTGAAGGAGAAAAGTACTCAAGTTCCAACACTCGAATAAAAATTACAAGTATACCTGAAAAAATTTACTTTCGAATCTGCCCGTCTCAGAACCCTAACAGCCAAGACAAACTCCCAGACTGATACTGGCTTTTCGTAATTGGCTCCCAAACTTATTAAGGTGTTAATTACATTACTAACAAATTACATTAGTATAACAAACTTTATTTACTGTTGAAATATTACAAAGGAAATAAAGTTTCTCATACCGGCAAAATTCTTTGTAAAAGTAGCAATATCTTCCTAGGTAATGGACACTATAAAAAATTTGGATGCTACTTACACAATGTAAATGTTGGACTGCAAGGGATACAAGGACCCAAAGCCACCACAACTTCCAACAGCCTCTGGCATCTGACTCTGTGAATTTGCTAAGGTATGTAGAATAGCACTTTTTCACGACAAGACTTCTTTGCAATGCAAGTGGAAAATGAAACATTTGGTTTTACACCTCCAATGATCATATTCCAAGTGGGATACACAGCTTTAAGGAAACTTTTTACAACGGTTAGCATCAAAAACAAGAAGTGAAGCGCAAAGAAATGAAGCATAATACTATGACTTTCACCAGATTAACGGATACTGACTAACTTTTGAGAATAAATCCCTTGCGTGAACCTAGTTTCTGTCACAAGGAAGGACTGTTTGCTAGACAAATAACTAGATATCATAGTTACATGGAATATTTTAGATGTTTATTTACCATGAAGATAAAATTATTCAAGTAATAGAGATAAATTATTGAAGCAAATCATAGCAAAAAAAGAAAAAGAAAAAAAAGTTTGAAACATTTAATTTTACTATGTAAAGAATAATCTGGCTTGCATTTAGTTCTTAAGTTGCTGATTTAACTGAGTGGAAAGGACAACTTTTCTTCTGGAGCAACGGCTGGAAATGATGAGAAAAAAATGAGAACCTCAAAAATTTCGTTTTACATTCATTTCATTACAATGTCAGTACTGAAGAAATAAAAACCTTGAGTCTTACAGTAGAACTGAAAGCAAGATACAATCTCACAATCTTTTCTAGTATGGAAAAAAAAGCAATGACAAAAAACTAGATCAAAGAAATGAACACACCTTTTCGAGATGAGCATTGCTCTTAATCTGCGACTCATGGAAGAATTGTTGGATCAGCTCAAGAATAACAGTAATCACAGGGCTCATACCTGAATTTCAATTCCAATTCCAATTGCCACGACTTTTCTATCATTTCCAATCCTGAAATTTGACATTCCTAGTATGTTGTAAAAATGAGGAAAAGATATAATAAAATATCAAGCAAATCTCATTTAACTCTCATTTAGTCACCTTACAATAACCCAAATCAAATATCACTGACTTTTACAAGATTTTCAGCGACTGACACTTTTCCCCTGATATCCCTAACTGGTCTGACCCCTGCTTAACAAGGGCAATAAGTCTGGGACCATCCCTGCATCCGCTATAAGTCTGTAAAGAGGCTTCAAAGCGTAAACCAAACCAAACCAAGATCTTTTAGATAGTTTTACAATTTTAAAGACCTGGACTTTCAGAATTTTTTAGTATTTAGATTCACAATACCAGCAATAGTAGTAAACATGTCTTCAGCATAAGGTACCATTGACAAAGAAAGCTTACTCTTAAGTATTTGGAACATTTTTTTTATAGTTGCTTCAACATTTAATCCTTTAAAAGAAGTCATACTTAAAGCACCAATGGTGTTCTCAAACGAAAAGTGATTGCTCTCTACAAAAGGAGGATGGTAAACTCTGATATATTTTTCATCAAAAATACTATCAATTGAGAGATCTTCATCAACCATTACTGCATCCAAGTAGGGATCAATCAAGTTTCTGGACCAAAAGTCACTCTTATTTAAAATTTCTACATTCAATGACTGGCCTCCATGCACTTTGCTCATAAAAGTTATGAGACCAAAAGGAGCAAAACCAAGCATTATTTTGATACTAGATCTTCCTTGGCCGTGAGAATTCAAAATTCGGCAGCAATTAGAGCACTGTGCTGAATCAACAGAAATCTCAAAACAGTCAAGGATAACTCGAGTATCTGCGAATTTCTCAAAGAATTCTGGCATATTTTGCATCACATCTGCCTTGGATGGCCAATACATTGCACATTTTAAAACTTTCGACAACAAAGGTAGAGTCTTCACAAAATACATACAGCAGCGATGTCTCTCCAAACCAAATACCGAACTTAAATATGAGAAGCTCAAGTTTAGTTTCAGCTTACATAGTGTCAGAGCTACTCTTTCCCTGAGTGGGAGAAATGATTCATCTTTGTCATGATCACAAAACTCCAGTATAAGCTTAGTCAAGGAATCGAGAAGACAGTGTGAAACACCAATAAAGACTTTCAGATGAGAATCATCCGGGAATAATGTCAGTATGGGGATATATGATGCCCTTGACTGGGCAAAATTGGAGGTTATTCTACCCAATATTTCAACAGGATCAAAATGAGTTAAAAACCCCGATATTGATGAGAAAATTTCTTTAACAATATTTAAAGAACGGGTAGCTTTGGATAACACGTCACTTACATTGTTTGGCTCCTGTTTCATTTCAAGTTCCATCGAAGCACACGTCAAAACGCTAAACTTACTGTGCTCCTCACATAACAAGCTATAGTCGCCGTGAAACTCAACACAGCATAAGGGTTGACTGTTTTCTTCACAAACAAAAACCGGGGGGACTGCTATGAATAAAAATTCAGAATCACAAGCAAATGAGTCTTCTATATCAGGCATGTGTCGAGATGGCCTTGCATTTTGTTTGAGGACTTCACGAGAACCTGAAACATATAATCTGATTTATAGCTGTTTACACAACTCATAAACCATAAACAGACAAAAATGTCATTCTCACCTTTAGAAAGAAAATCACAATCTGAAAAGTGTTTCTGACAGATGAGGGTGTTTCGGGTAGGAGATTCATACAATCTACACAACAACTGCCAATGCATTCGCCGAAGTTTATTCCGGGGAAAATAATGCAAAGTCAAGCCAGGAGTTTTGGACATGGTTTCACATCCAATGACAACACACCTGCAACTACGCAGATTCTGGTTTTTCACTCTTACTTTCAATGACTTCGATGCAGGCAGTGCATAAGAGGGCCTTGCACCGTGTCGAATGCGGGTTAAACCCTTGGCTGCACAGAATACAAACAAATCATATTCTTACTATAAAAATTCAGAAAACACAAAAATATTATGGAGACTAAATCAGACTTACGAGTTTTATAAACATTGGAGGAGTCAAAATGACGATGACAAATATACATAGTTCGTGAAATTTGCCTGTTTATATGACAAAGACTTTTCCATTCAGCTTGAGTTTTTATATCTCTCGGAAAAGTAAACATTTTTACTCCCCTCGTGCCACACCCAGGAACAGAACAAAACTTGCGGCATTTACTGGATTCACATGTTAAACTAGAGCCAGGTGAGGACATCATAACCTCGATAGTATACGAGTACATGCCTGCCGAAGCCTTCACACAAAACTAGGCTCGTTCTGCCTAACAAAAAGACCCTCCTTGAGTTATCGTGGCGTGCCGAAGGGGGGCGCATCAACCAAAAAGGAAAACAACAACACGGAAGCAGCAGAAAGAACTGGGAGTCCAAATCAAAGGTATTCTTTTGCGTACTAGTACTCTTATGCGACGATGAATGTCAGTCAATGTCAAAATTACAGTATATCTTCCTTCTTTCCGTTGTTGGTTGACTGACGGGCAGTTTACATCAGATGCTAAGTCGCCAGCTACTGCAGTTGTAAGAATCAGTTGTTCCTCACGTAAGGTTAGCAAAATGTTTCTTTAATTTAAAGGTAATTCTTTAGCTGTAAATTTATGATCGCCTTCTCCCGTTTCAATCCCTAACCCTCCCGTTATATAGATGGTTGACCTAGGAATAGCATAACCTCGCCGAATTCCCATTTTTATTCATTGAATAGTGAGAAACTAATAGACCTAATTGCTGCCGGTATCAAATGTTGTATTTATACCAAATATATGCATGATATGCATGCAAAATGAATAGGACCAAACAAGATCAAGACAAATCAGTGAAAAAGTTAAATGTATTGTTAATAATTTTCTTAATTTTTGTTGTTGTTTTTTGTTTCTTTATTCAAATATGTTATCCCAAAAAATTATAAGTGTGATTCAAGTAAGTGAGATGAGATGTTCAGCTCTCTTGGTGATAAAATTGGTTCGTACTGTGCTATTACAATTATTCACACCATGTTCACACAGTTAGTACTCTACGAATACAACTGTTCGTACAGCAAATGAGATCTACCACATACATATCATTCGTAGAAATCACAAACTCTGTACGAAAGAAACTGTTCGTACAGAGAGACTGTTATAAGCATGGCTCAATCTACGAACAGATTTGTTCGTAATACTAACAAAGTCATCGTAGTATACGAAGAACCTAAACTGTTCGTATGTTACTAACTAGATTTCTTCGTACAAAAGTAAGAGTGTGTCAACGCCTTGTCGCCAATGAGAGCTAGGAATGCTCCTGGCCGTGGCGATGTGCAGCCATGGCCTGGCCTCAGGATCGGCCAGGATCGCGTCGAAGGAATCACTTCTCGTTTGAAAGCCTCGCAGTCAAGACAGCAGAGGAGTGCAGTGCAGTGCAGTACAGAGCAGGGCAGGGCAGAGCAGCGCAGCGCAGCGCATTCAGAGTTCGTCGCTATGGAGTCCAGCCGGGCACCACTAGCAGACATCACCGCCGCCATAAACGAGCCCCAGAACCACCGAGGTGAGTACTTATTGCAAACTGCAACAAAAATAATAATCATCGAAACGGAAATAATTAATATCTCTTAAATTTACAACAAAAAAAAAAACGTTGTCGATTCGGTGTCGTATTCGACTCACATCTCGTATGCAGTGATCCTCATGTATGTTTGTGTATTGTGTGCGCAGAGAGTGTCGACATGGAGACGCAGTCCGACCGGCAGCGTCTAGAGCACGCTCTTAAGCGGATTCACGTGACTCCGATGGGCCAGCTGTTGATGTCCAAAATGATGTATTTGAACAGTTCAAGAAGCAAGATGCTCGCAATTGGACTTGACATCGAGCGCTACCTTCAACCCGTCTGTGTCATAGATAATGGCTCAGGACTCGGGGCTCTCATCACAGAGGCTGACCTGCGGCAGCTCCTGTCACCCGAATGGCGCGACAAAGTGTTTCGGCACTTCAGATCTCCTTCTGCCAACGGCCCGTCCAAAAAGTGCAGTGAAACATGTGAACTTAAGTTGACCCTGGTTCGCGCATGTGAGCCAGGGCTGAAGATCGCAGTTCAGGATAAGAATGGCCGACAGAGTTATGTCATTCTTGGGTACACAAGCTGCCAAACTCTCTACGCCAGTGTATCGGCCCTGCTGTGCTATGTTGCGCATATAAGAATGGTGCGTGATAGCGTTCGCGAGTGGGTAATCGGTGCTCTGAACAGTATGCTAGCCGCCGCAAAGCAGCGCGGCGTTATCAGATTTTCAAGTGAATCTGAGGCCCTTGCATACGTTGATGAATTGGGTGAAAAAGTGTGTGATGACGGGGCCTACACTGGCCGAGTTGATGTCCTCATTGATATGGCATACGTGCACCACGAGTCCTTTGCTCGCATGTTATGTGACTATTGTGACCGTGAATAGAGGCGCGGTGTGTGTCACTCTGTGTGTTTCATGTTCTTGCCTCTCGTCAAATTTTGTATCCGACTGTATCCTTAGTTATGCCGCTGTGAGGCGCGTGTGTGCGTGTGTGTGTTTGAATGGCTGCAGGGCTATGGCGTGCGCGTGACAGAAAAGGCATTGCCTTCTTCTTGCGTTTTTCTTCTTGTTGTACTTTGAATCTTTGTGGCAATCTGGGAGTGCCATGAAGTAGTGTCACGACTCTGGTCCTGGCGGGGCGGGGCGAGGTGGGGCGTTCTTACTCAAGTGGAATGGTACACTAGTAGCATGAATTGATCACGGAGTATCAATTCATCTCCTGCTGCAGGGTCATTCGTAATCGAATATCATTTGCACTATCATGCCTGATTCTATGACACGCCAGAAATATTGGCTGGAATCTTTCCCTGTTCGAACCATCTTTGTGGCTTGGCAGTCTGTGAGTGCCATGAAGTAACGTCACGACTCTGGACCTGGCGGGGCGTGGCGGGGCGGGGCGGGCGGCGATCTTGCTGAGTGGGGCGCTAGTGGAGTGAATTGATCATGGTGTATCAATGCACCTGCTGCTGCTGCAGGGTCATTCGAATCGAATAGTGTTTGCGCTATCATATCAGCTTTTATGAGACGCATAGAGCTGTCTGAGGTGTGGGTGGGCGTGTCTGCCCGTCCTTGTGATGTCTTGTCTTCGCGGGTTGCCAGATAAGAGTCCAGATCCCTGGTGTGCCATGTGCAGATCGTGGAGG
>CABIKL010002341.1:0-12811 GCA_902196195.1 Aptinothrips rufus
ACGGGTTGAGCAAGCTAAAATATTTAGCGAGCTCAGCCTGTTACGCGAAGACACTGTCTGGCGTACACCTAACCTAGTAGATAAAAGTTTTGCCATTATTTAACGAAACAGTTTTCAAAGGGGTGACATCAACATTGACCATGTTTCAGGGGTAACCACTTGGAGCGGCTGGGAAGGCCGTACAAGAGCGGGAAGCGGTGTGGCTCCTGCCCGAAGCGCTGTCGCAAGGGGCTGTGCACGAACTCATGCCCTGCCGCGGACCTGTGGGCAAACTGCAAGGACCTGAACGCTTCGTGGCCACATTGGCTGTGCCGCTCCGATACAGTTCAGGGCAGGCAGAGGCGCTCCTTTTGCCGGGCTACATGCAAGTGCCGGAACAGGATTACCTAGCACTCTTAAAAATATTCTGGCATTCTGGCGCGTTTCTGGCAGACGTCTATTATAAGCTTTTCGATTGATCTATCCGTTAATTTACCAAACTTTCAAATGTCTCTTTTGGTCAAGTTTTCGCGAACTTTATCAACTTCAATTGTTTACGGTTTCAGAAGACGGTCGTCTTTAATTTCTGATGGCAGCTTGTAATCCGAAAAATTGTGTGTGTACACCACAAGATAAAAATGCTTCTTTACAATATATTAGTCGGAAATTTTTCATTTCATACTAACAACAATATTTTTTGTATAGTGAAGGAGACTTATTAGATAATATTCAGAAATGTCTGTAAAACTTCTATTGATATTGATTTTATATTGTTTTTATTATATAGGCATAGTAAATATATTGATAGATCTAGAGGTTACTTCTCTTTCCACCCATAGAGGTTCTTTTTCTTATTTTGCTTCTGTCCTTACACATAGCTCGGGAGTAAAAAAATCTGCAACAACAACTTTGCGAAAATCCAAGTTTTTCGAAGAGACATAAAGCTATTCAGTTGAAAAGTCTCGCAAACGCTCACTGTCTCCAGTCAGGGTTCACTTGAATATGAGTTCACTGCTTTTAATGGTGAGTCACGCTATAAGACCCAAACAAAACTCTTAATTTAGAACCGTTTCAGAGGATTTTTTTGAGGTTTTCAAAATATTATTCCTCTTCCAGTTAGCTTCCTGCCTCGTAAAGTCATTCCCTCTGACCAGTCAATCTACGCGAAAGACTGGAGCCAAGAACGGGATGCTTCTTAAATTGAATTGCAAAGTGAGACCAGGTAATTTTACTTCTCCCGCCGAAATTAGAGAGGTTCGAGAAGCTTGAGAATTACAGTCATCACAGCAGAAAAAATGGGTTAACAGCAATGTAGAGAAAATCGGGAGCACCTCACTTTACAATTCAAGAAAGGCCGAGACCGCTGTAACGTCAACAACCAGCCTTAATCGAGAGTCGGTCCCGAACTAGGCGCAGAACACGCTGTATCAGATTACCGTAAGATTACGGTTCAATCTTTCACAAGCTCTATAAAATATGCAATGGAGATATGTACAGTACACATATGTATGTTGGGTAATATGCAAATCACAACAAATTTGTCCAAAAATTGCCATGTAACCTGCATAGTTGAGACATCTTGTAATTTACAGGGTGTTTCAGCCCGCAATGTGACCCCGAAGAAGGTTGCTTGGGGATGTCATAGGGATCATTGGTACCATGGTACAGCACACTTAGGGTTGCAAACGTTTCGCAAGGGAGCTACAGGACTTGAATGTATGGGTTAAGGAACTTTAAAGGAGGCATGTCCTCAGTATCTCGGAGAGCCATGTTGACGCTCTATAAAAACCAATGCGCTAACTTGGCACTGCACCCGTCAATTAGTAGAAATCTCCGAGATTATCGTCTCTTACAAAAGTGACTATCACTGTTTGGTGATCCTTGCGCTTAAAAAATGGTGCTATTAAGACAAGGAAAAGTGACGACGTCTTTGATTTCTTGGGTGTGTTTAGCCACACATGTTTAAAAGCAATTAAATACACAGCTAGGTAGTCATCGAGGACGCGCTCAGGTCCAACCGGAAACACAGGAGACGCATCCTTTAAGGGTCTTCCTCAGCAAATTCAAAGCCCTGTAGCTCCCTTACGAAACTTTTCGACCCCAAGTGTGCAGTACCAAAATGATCCCTCTGACAGCCTCGGAGTGACACGGTGAGCTGAAACACCCGCATGTCACCATAGTTACGATAGAACGTTACTTGGATTTAAAGAACACTTCACGCAGAATACTTGCGCTGAAGGAACTCTTCATGATGGCAGCAGCTCTATTCCCGGCCTCCGGATAACAGTATTTCTTTCCTGCGAATACTCTAGTGTTGGAGGCGGCTGGTGGCGCCATCTATGGGTTGTGTGGCTTGGCGCCCACCGTCAATGCTCCGCGCTAGAGAAAGAGAGGGAGAATGGAAGAGAGGAAAAGAGAGAGACAGAGAGAGAGAGAGAGAGAGAGAGAGGGGGGGGGGGGGGGGATACACTAAGGCTGTATTTCACGGTGGTTTTGGGAAACCGTAATTGAAGCAGGCCTGCTTCAAACTTTGAAGCAGTTAGACACACATGAATTTTATGCACCTATTACTTCAATTTGAAGCAGATAGTTCGCACATTTGCCGCACGCAGCGCTGACCTGCTTCAAATCGAAGCAGCGGGTGCTTCAAATTCACGTGTGCTTCAATTACGGTTTCCCAAAAGCGCCGTGTTCATTCGGAAATCCGAGCTACCTTCCCAGTCCGTCCTGTCTGAGTGCGAAATGTGAACCTGCTTTTCGCTTAACGTGCCTCTCTCACAGTCAATGTTTTTGGACAACGTAGTCAGGTTGGGATTCGCAGTTATAAGCGAGCTCATTGCTCTGATTAAACCATAAAGATAAGCGAACCGTGCACACAGGACTTGTCGCCGTTGCAACCAAGGATTCAGGTCTGTGTCCCGGGGGCGCCTGTGAGGTAGACCTGTCTGTCACACTGCAGTGCCTTGCGGGCTTGCCCACCCTCCCCTCGTCAGGCGCCATGCAGCCTGCTGCGTAGACCGAGCAGACTAAACGTAAAGCTGGGTGGGCCTAAAAAAGAGCGGGAACACTCCGGACAGGTAAAGACTGTGGTAGCTCGTAACGGTCGGTTCACCCGCCGGCTGGCACCTCTGCAGCACCAATGAGATTCCGTAAATCAACACTGTTCCATTGTGGTTTGGCAGCAGGAAATGCCAAGATACAAGCAAACTCATCCTTTAACCTTTTTGTGCGCCCTTTCACTTACTTAACCGTAACGCAGATCGCACTGCTGTGGACATTCCTTTCAAAAACTATATCACGAGATCTAATCAATGGTATTTCACATCCCTCCCTGCTTCGGTTCAAAAGTTATATAAGGGGGGCCTCCCGGACATGCCTAACGTCTGCTAACGTCTCGTTCTCTTACTACCAAGTATTGGAGTAGAAGTAGTAGTATAAGTTAGGAAGAAGGAACGAACGAGTTATGAGGTTCAGTGCGGCATTTCAGCAAGAGATTTATTTAATATCGGCCTTAAGCGAAACGCTTCACACGATAGTTCCGTTATTAATCTCACTAGCGTTGTTTCGGCACAACATCGGACACACCTCTGAAACAGCCAACTAGCACTTTGCTCTTCAAATGGTAGAACATTAAGTCACCTCTGAAGCGACCATAGTAAAATATCGGAAAATGCTCAAAGTTTTTAACGATGGTGGTGCTGAAGTTTTGTATCTTGTACGTTCTCTGCAACAAACAAATATTAGGAGTAACGATTTCGTTGACAGTTACGAGTGCGACATCGTTGGAGAAGCGCCGGAGAAAAGCACCACGCAAAGGCAAGACATCGCCTTGTTAAGATTCTTACATTAAGTGTGTTCAGCTTTGACAACTAACAAAAGTAGTATCAGGTGAGGTGCTTGTTAGCTCGAACATAATTCTCAAATCAAGAGCCCCTCACGCTGAGGAGACTTACTTACGGAATGTATAGGGCATCTCGTCGGGAAATGTGGAACCTGACTACTTATAAACGAAGTAAACTCTTTGCCAATGGTTGTCATCACGGTGCAGAACTCGCCACCATCCATTAAATAAGCGTTTTCTCTCCATCCCGAGACGCTGTCCCACTTCGCCATATTCAACTTAATCTGAAAGAAATTAAGTGGCTAATTCCAAGAAATGTTTAGCACCACTTTTTACTAGCACAGCTGGTTGCTCACTGTGGGGCAGGCTGTTGTTGTTTAAATTTAAAAAAAAAAAAACCTTCCAACCAAACCACTTAACTGCTGACATAAACAGAAGTATTGAGCTCTTAGTGATAAACCTCTTCTATTGGGATCTGCAATCCAATTTTTCCTGATATTTCACTCTCAAACTTACGCCAATGTCACCTTGGTGAACGTCTTTATTAATTATAACGACTCCGTCGTAAGCCATTCCGTTGTAGGCTCTTTCATAATGAAGACTGCCCGTTAAGTTCACCAATAGCTTTCCGGGGTCAATTGTACCAGAAGGGCACTGTGATGCTTCTCTCAGAAGGATTCTGAACGGACCCTGAAAGAATAAAAGTTGCAGGACAGTAACTTATGCACAAGAGAAATGAGCGCATTTGAAATTAATTAATGTTTTGAAATAAAAATTAGGTATATTGGAACTACTTCAACGTAAATTTTACATTGCCATGTTGAAACCAGCAGTATTTGATAAAGTATTGTTTATAACTGTACACTAAGACTTAACGATCATGCTCTCGTAAACCTCTAAGTTTCGATGGAACTATCATTTTATATTACATAACGCGACATCTCATGTAAAATGATAATGAGTAGCGAGCATTTAACTAGCAGAGTAAAAATGCATGGAGGGTGAAATCCAGTGCAAGCGGTTCGTTAGAATTATCAGCAAAATCGGGCATTTGGTGGTAGAAGCATGAAATTATGTACAATTATTCCTTAGACTATTTAGAAACTTTTGGCCCGAAGCCCATTTTGATGCCTGCGTGTGGACGTTCAATATTGAACACTTTCGAACACAGGCTATTTTCAGCATTTTCAGCCCTGCACACATCCAATTTGGTCTGATTTCACGCTAAACTTTGTAGTTTGACTGGCTAAGTGGCTGTGCAGAGATGAAAGTTCAAAAATTAAACCTGGGGACCGTTCAGGATGCAAAGCGTTCAACATTGGAACACTTTGAACAGGTTCACAAAAAATGTCGTACAGAGGTGAACAAAGCATTTTTTCCGACTAACTCGGCCTCGCTGAACACGATGGTGTAATTATTTTTTTGATAGAGCGTCGCCATTAGCCTCCAGAAGGCTCTGATCGTGATGCGGGTGTCGGGGTGGTGCGGGTTGGCTACCCACCAGGCGCCCCCTGTTCTCTTTTATCAAGATTACTGCGAATCTGTGGACAGTTTTATATATTTTTTCATTGAGGGAGAGTGTACATAAGCTGTGCTTCAGAACGGGACTGCGTTGATTCAATATGAACGAAATTTTCATACGACATTAAGTTCCCTTTTGTTAGTGCATTTTCCCTTGCATACGGTGCACCCTGGACGGCACGGCAGGTCGCGAGGACTGCACCCACACCTCATAGTTGCGCACGGAGTGTTGCAGCCACATGTGTCCAGTGATCGACACGCAGCCCACATGTCAGGGAGGGCTGTCCAGAAGGGCCTCTACTGGTCATTCTCCATGGTCCAGCCCCAGGCAGACGGCCAGGAGGAGAACTTGGTGGAATGGAGGCTATGTGACCTGCCTGGTAGGCGAGTGTATGTTGTCCCAGAGCAGCTGAGTGGTGGTGTATGAGGAACAACGGCTTGTTCCGAGTGGTAGACAGTTCCTGACGGGGTCTGAACCTTACTCAAACTGCTCGAATGATCATATAACAGTACACTACAGTAAACCGTTCAAGTGCATCAAATACGCTCGGATGGAGCTCAGACAAGAGTTTTCCAAGTGCCTGGAACGCCGGAATCGTATCCACAATTCCTGTGAATGTAATTTAGTTTGGATGAAACGTATGTATCTCTCAGGTAAGATATTCGCTTTAGTTAAGCCATTCCTTAGTCCACTGGCGGCCAGCTCATGGAAAAGTAATACTATTCGGAATGGAAACCAAGGAACGACATATCCCTGGCAAGGGTCGGCCACACCCACATTCCTTGTACACGTCTTTAGATATTCCAAAATATTCCAACAAATTTAGGAAGAAGTTGCCGAAATTGCGAGAAAGCGTGCAAGATTATGTAAAAGTGTGGAATATAATCTACAAATTTTTCAAAAGTATTCCATGTATTCAAAAGTATTCCAAATATTCCGGGGATAAGAATATATTTCATACCCTTAGTGACGACGCTAACAATCAGTTTTGTCACGAAAGAGTGATATTTAGGGGGAAAACTAGGAATATTTCGAATATATTCCACTACATACTCCCAATTTGATAAATAACGCTGTAAAAGATTTGCATGCGTTTTCTGGAAGTGACACTAATTCGTACCTGGCTGGGTGTTCCAAAACTAGGGCATGGAATACTTAGTTCGCGCACGAAGAGGTCACTTCAGCGTTCCAGGCACTTGGAAAACTCTTGTCTGAGGTCCATCCGAGCGTATTTGATGCACTTGAACGGTTTACTGTAGTGTACTGTTATATGATCATTCGAGCAGTTTGAGTAAGGTTCAGACCCCGTCAGGAACTGTCTACCACTCGGAACAAGCCGTTGTTCCTCATACACCACCACTCAGCTGCTCTGGGACAACATACACTCGCCTACCAGGCAGGTCACATAGCCTCCATTCCACCAAGTTCTCCTCCTGGCCGTCTGCCTGGGGCTGGACCATGGAGAATGACCAGTAGAGGCCCTTCTGGACAGCCCTCCCTGACATGTGGGCTGCGTGTCGATCACTGGACACATGTGGCTGCAACACTCCGTGCGCAACTATGAGGTGTGGGTGCAGTCCTCGCGACCTGCCGTGCCGTCCAGGGTGCACCGTATGCAAGGGAAAATGCACTAACAAAAGGGAACTTAATGTCGTATGAAAATTTCGTTCATATTGAATCAACGCAGTCCCGTTCTGAAGCACAGCTTATGTACACTCTCCCTCAATGAAAAAATATATAAAACTGTCCACAGATTCGCAGTAATCTTGATAAAAGAGAACAGGGGGCGCCTGGTGGGTAGGCAACCCGCACCACCCCGACACCCGCATCACGATCAGAGCCTTCTGGAGGCTAATGGCGACGCTCTATCAAAAAAATAATTGCACCATCGTGTTCAGCGAGGCCGAGTTAGTCGGAAAAAATGCTTTGTTCACCTCCGTACGACATTTTTTGTGAACCTGTTCAAAGTGTTCCAATGTTGAACGCTTTGCATCCTGAACGGTCCCCAGGTTTAATTTTTGAACTTTCATCTGTGCACAGCCACTTAGCCAGTCAAACTACAAAGTTTAGCGTGAAATTAGACCAAATTGGATGTGTGCAGGGCTGAAAATGCTGAAAATAGCCTGTGTTCGAAAGTGTTCAATATTGAACGTCCACACGCAGGCATCAAAATGGGCTTCGGGCCAAAATTTTCTAAATAGTCTAAGGAATAAGTGTACAAAATTTCATGCTTCTATCACCAAATGCCCGTTTTTTCTGCGTACCGCTTGCACTACAACCCCAAGCACTACCCCAGAAATACTACTACCGAGCACTATCACTATCCTAGCACTACTGCTACCCAGGTGTACCACTACCCCGACGCTGTCACAACCCTAACGCCACCACAAACCCAACACTGCCCCAGCACGGCCACAGCACTACCCCAGCACTACCCCAGCGCTGCCCCATCACTACCCCAGTGCTGCCCCGGCACGCGCCGCCACGGCAGCTGGACTCCATCACTACGTCCATTTCCCGCGGGCGCTATTACGAGCAGAAAGTCGAGCGGCAGCGAGTGAGGAGGGGGGCGAGGGAGGGAAGGAGGCGAGGAGAGACGATCCTCATAACCATTTCACTCCGCCTGGCCGGCCAGTGGGCGCAGGGGAGGTGGGGGGGGGGGGGGGGGACTTAGTGAGGCAAGCCCTGAGGAGAGAAATCATCCCTCCGTTACCGCACCGCAGCAGTGCGGTTCAAATTGCAGTCAAGTGTGATCCACCCCAACCCTTCCTTCCCCGGAGAGGCCGGCGCTGGCCGCGGGGCCGGCCGCTCGAGCGACGTGGCCGATCATGAGGCGGTAATTGTCCGCGCCACTCAATGCGGTGTCAATGACCTCGGCAGGCCCGGGCCAGCCTGAGTTTGTAAAACGACCTTAGCAACTTGGAATGCAAGGTAGGCGTTTAGAAGTAGCGTTGTCTCAAGACGGTGCGAGGAGTGTTCAGAACCACAGCCGGTACCCAGGAAGTGCGGGGCCGCGCGTCTGCCCTGATTCCAAACATGTAGCGTTTGTATTGTAACATCATTGCCAAAAAGAGCCCGCAGGCGTCGATAAGCCGCGTGGGAAGATTGCTATTTGTTTCATGGAGCATGGGGTATCGCCAGGCGGATTCTTTTGGTGACGATGTCAAATGCGATTCAACATGCACGGAAGGAGAGAGAAGGAGACTCCGATTTAAAATGCCTTGGAAAAGAAGCGACATTTTTGTTTGTTTGTTCTATTGCCGGGCTTTGAGCCGGGCTTTGAGCCGGGCGCCGCGCTGTGGGGTGCTGCTCCCTCAGGTCAGGGCTGTCAAGACGCAGTCAACTGATGTGACACATGAGCGACACCGAGTCGCGGCGGTGACGTGCTGACGAATGGCAGCCCCAGGCATCTCACACTCACCGATCAAGGAGGGAAACAGAGCGCCGAATAGAAAGGAAAGGAAAGGGAGCAATATCTTCAACAGCCATACGCCCTACTCCCGTTTGTTCCGCCCGCAGAAAAGTATTTTTCTGACCCGCTTCAACTTTTTGGCAATCAAAATCATCAGCATTTGGCACCAAAAGATTTACCGGCTCTGCTAATTTTTAGCTGAATTGCAGAAGACTGTAGGTGCGTCTCTCCATATTTAGATCCTCTGCTAGAATCCAAAAATGAAAGTGTTTCGAAAGCGAGTCCCGTACTCAGCTGAAGCTCCACATAATAGCTAAAAATTTAGCAGTGCCCAGTTTTTCTTTTGCGTGTCGCGATTCGATAAGGAAAAGATAAGAACACGGCAAAGAATACCAGTTTTGGGGAGCTCTTCCTGAGGAACAAAGATGAAAGAGAAATAACACCGGCTTCATGAAGGGCTCCCAAAAACAAAACAAATATTTTTTCACAGTGAATATGGTGAGAACAAGTACCTAGCTGCTCGAAGCAAACGCTAAAAGTTTGGAACGAGAGGCTCGTTCAGTAAATAACTCACGATTCGAGATGAAAACCACTTGGCTCTAGATGTTATTTGAATCTAGAATGGGGTGCCTTTTCCCGCCCCTGTCACTGCAACTTGACGCACTGGCGCGCATGACTGCGAGTCGCCACGCCGCGCCACGCCGCGCCGCAGGGCTCAGTGGGTTCGGGTGCCGACATGACAGCCACCTCGTTAGTCTCTGCAGTGAGACTCGTGATCGATTCGCCGCACGGCACGGCAGCGGCGGCAGCAGCGACACCACCCAACGTTCACGCAAAATCCTAGACCTAGTATTTTTCTCTCCATAATTTCAGGAACAATTCAATTATTGTGGCTAAAGATAATTTGCGCTAAATTTTACTTTCTTGTGGACTGTTTTGTGCATAACAAAGCAACATCCTACTTTTGTGCTCAATTTCTGGACAAAATTGTGATTGGGTTGTGTACTTCTTTGCGCATGCATAGCTGTGTTCACTGTTAAAAATATATCAGTTTTGGAAAGCCCTTTCCGAAAAACGGGGATTTTAAACATTTTTGGGGCGTGTTTTGAGTTTTATGTGGAAATGCATTTTAGAGTGTCCTGATCGCTTTAATATAGGTCTCACAATAACCTCCAAAAATTTTGAAACTGGTGTTACTTCACACCTGTTTCTCGGAAAGAGCTCCCCAAAACTGGAATTTTTTTTACAGTGTTGTTTGTACAATGCCATTGAACGCGCGCCCACCTAGCCCCACCCACCCTAGGGGTCAGAGGAATCCCCCACCCCACTCCCTGCTCCACCCACACCCCCCTCGTTATCGAAGACTCGCGATAATCGTCACGCATTGCGAATCAATCGCTCCCATTTCATTTCCTGCCTGGAGAGCAGAGCTCCAAGGACCCGTGTTTCACTCAGCGTACTGTGTTTGCTCATTAATTTCCTGGGCTAATGGTGTTACGAGCACGGAACGACAGAGAAAAGGAAAAGAAAAATTACTGCCGGAAAAAGTATTCAGGTGACGAGAATGATTTTCCCTTACGCGTCACAACTCTTGACACAAGAGTCTGTTCCCTTGATTATGGATTCGAAGCGGAAAGTTTGCGCTACGACTATCAGTTACTAGGGTTCTCAGGTTCTCGCCGAATGTTTTCACTTTCCAGCCTGTAACGTGACGCCAGGAGGAAGCCTGCCAACTGACGCTAACAATCGCTCGTTTCCATGGCCGATGCGCGAACTGAACAGTGTCGATCACTCTCGACGAGTGGGCTGGCGCGGACTGAGCGTACTTAGCACGGTGTAGAGTGTTAGGTCTCTCTACACCGTGGTACTTAGCCATCCCGTGCGGAGTCACATTCAGCCCACAGTGGGACAGCGGCAATCATTCCGCATCTAGATCAAGCACGTGCGCACGGCACGGCGTCACGACAACGAGTCGCGAGACCAGGCGGGCCCAGCTGGCATGGACTCATATATACCATCAGCTGTGTTTGAAACCCATACAAGGCTATGCCAAAAATAATCTCCGTTTTACGATCTGAATTTCGCAAGGTCCAAACTTAAAGCCCAAAACTGTTGAGAAATTTCAACTTTTACTTATTTTCTTTTTTTATTGCTTTGCGATTTGGAGTACAAAAACTGTCGCTTATTAAAGCCTCACTCCCACGGTCTCATTCGCCTGTCAGGTCCCGTGTTGACAGGTCCCCCCGCAGCAGTGAGTTCACTCGCAGCGCACGGAGGCACCCCCTCCCCCCTCCCCCTCCCCCTCCCTTCCCTCCCGCTCAAAGCCGATGCTATCGATACAGTCGACTCTGTGCGCGCCACCACGCGGCCCCCCGCGCCTCCCGGCCTTTAGACCGCGACCCACTTGACTGCGACACAGTGTCGTGTTGCCCCCCCCCCCCGGGCACACGGCCAGCACGCCGCACGACAGCTTCCGTGTTTACGTTTCGAAAATCACAGTAATTTCGTAGCGCGGTTCCCAAGCGGTGTGTTGGGGACCGCCGCAATATAAGCCACTATAAGCGGCACTCCCGTCGCGTTGATTGCCGACGAGAAACTCTCCACTTTCGGTCAAGAACGCTTCGAGTAGTGCAAATTGCTTTCGAGGCGAGCCTTTCATTTGGGAACGGAGGACACAGCTAAGACCTGCTCAGCCAGTAAGTAGACCACAGTGGTGAGAGGCGCATCCTAGCGGTTGGGCGGCCAACAAGTCGTCACGAAGCTGGACTCAGCTGAGTACGGGAAGCCCGGCCGTCTCTCTCTCTCCAACGTGAAGTAGGCCGAGACAGCGTCGGGATGGCCTGACTCTAGTCGCGGTGGAGCGGCGGCGGGCCGACGGATACAGTCAGACTTGGTAGCTTCACGGGTTCGAATACCGCATCCAGCCGATTTTCTTTTCCCAACACCGTTCGTGTTTCCCTACCAAACTCTAACTATCCCCACAATGAATTGAGCGTAAAGCGTGGCTGGAAAATTATAGCCCCGCAGTCATAAATTATTGAAGACACTAACAGCAATGACGATACAGCAGCAGCTTGTAGTCGCGATGACAACCACACACGTGACCGGACTCAAGCCAGGCTCCGTGCGAGTGTCAGCAAAGTGTCAGCACGGTGTCAGCAAGGTGTCAGCGAGGTGTCAGCACTTGATGGATCACCAAGGCAGTCACCGCAGAGACCCTTGTCCCCTCCCATGTGGACCAGAGTACTGGACACCGGACACTCGTTGTGTGAGAGAAAGAGAGACAGAACGTGTAGGCTATTTACCGAAAAGCCACGTCCGTCTCCCTCTTCATCACTCAGCCGGATACATCCTGCTCTATTTAGGCCTAACAGCTGAAAACAAGTGAATGTGAATACTGGCCCGTGTGGCGTACTCTGTGTAATAAGATGGGGAGCCCTTCGCGAGGAACATGCGAGCGGTTATTGGAGACAAGTTACGTTCATCCCAGAGTCCCAGCTGCCCCAGAGTTAGCTACTGTGGCATTCCTTTGGTGTGGCGATGACAATCACTTCGACCAGAACTAACAATCCGGCCTGCTGCACTCTGCCTGTGTTTGTCTAGGACGAGATCAGGACGTGGTGGACTCCGATAATCTACTTCGCCTTGTCGAGATGTTCAGTGGGGCGCGAGGCTCCACCAGCCCTAGCAACGAGTGCGTGGGACAGCCGCGCCGAGCCGAGCCGAGCCGAGCCGAGCCGAGCCGAGCCGAGCCGAGCCGAAGGGTAGGGAAGGGACCACTCCACTAGTTATCTCCGCGGGGCGCTCGAAACTTTGCTCGAGCAGCGGATTAATATCGGCACGGCACGGCACGGCGCGGCAGCAGGGCAGGTCCAGCCCCAGATTAGCGAAATAATCTCCGCGTTGGTCCTGGTCATCGCTATCGCTCTGAAGAAGCTAACTCTGCCGGCAGCCCTCATTTAGTGCATTTGCATGGATAGCGGGCACACGCTGAATTCCACGCGACTGAAAAGGGGATTGCCGCAGCACGCGGGGGGACGGGGGGGGGGGGGGGGGG
>CABIKL010002342.1:0-12804 GCA_902196195.1 Aptinothrips rufus
GGGGGGGGGTATGAAATTATACATGTATGATAAGAAAAGATAATGACTTACATAATAGCGTTCACTGGATTGGAGTTCGTTTCTGAAGCCTCCGCATTATTGGACCCCACAGCTGTTTCGTTTACAGAACTTTGTGCCTCAAGATCAGGCAAGATAAATTCTTCCATCTCATCATTTAAACCATTCTCTCCCTTTGATGAACTGGCTTTGTCACCGTGACAACTCCGTCTATGCTCACTACCACGTGACTGAGGCAGAATGGCTTCCATATTTGCAGAAAGAGTTGATTCTTGTTCAATGCCGGTAAGGTTTAACTGATCCCCCTAAAATGAAGTTCACAGACTGTTAAACTCAAGAAAAACCTCAACAAAGCCTTAATAAAAATTGAAATAGACTACCTACTTGCAACGTTATGGTTGGAAAAGTACATGAGTTGTAAGCTTGCTGTTCAAATGATTGACTAAATATTGAAGAATTCAGGTCAGTTGATTCAGGCACCGCACTGATGTCTTTATGATCGTCATTTAGAGTAGATTCAACAGCTGCCTGACTAGCTTCTAAATTGGCTGCAGCAGCGATATCTTCAGCATGAGCACTAAAAAATGTAAAAATAAAGAATTAAAGCAATTTAATTCCAGGATGAAGCAAGGGCATGGTAAAAATTTAGTTTCGGGTCAGTTCGGGGAAAAATCTAACAGGGAAAGAATCAAACACCGCTATTAAGGCTTTTTGAGAAAAGCGTTCAATATCCTACAGTTTTAAATCATTTGCTCCACTTGATATGACCTCCGAACAACCTTTGTGTTGAGGGTACAATCATTACTTTGAGCTAAGATGTGTGGTTTGAGTCTTCCCCTGTTCGATTTTTCCCCTAACTGACCCTAGAGGAAAGCAGAGCAAAAGACTCACGCTTCTGATGCAGTGGCAAAATCAATAACACTTTGTCCCTGTTGGATATCAGTATTGACAAGAGCATTAAGCATTCCCTGCTGAGAGGTGTCAATTAAAACTGCATTATTGCCACCTGATGAAAGTTGTTGATTTAGAGTATCTTCAATTTCACGTATACTCTCCTGTATCAAATGTAACAAAACATTACAAAACATAACTGTTGAAACTGCAGAAACAATATAGGATCAAAATGCACATTGACGCACCTGAGTCAGAGATGCAGGTAATGTTATGGTGCCAGAAGCATCTGCTAGTAGAGTATGCGTGATAACACCTCGTGTGTGAGCCAATTTGTCTCCTGAAAAATAAGCACAAACGGTATTTACAGCCTCTGAATGAGAAGTGTACAAAATAGCACCAAAGTGTACACTCTAGAAAAAATATACCTCCAACAGTTCTGTCAAGATTAGTATTTTCACTTAAAGGTTCAGCTGAAAATGTCTGGAAGCTTGGTACAATTGCATCATTAGCACTGAATCCATCTGCCACTGACACAACGAACTGTTGCTCTTCCATCTCTTTTGCTTGTTGAGCAACAGCCTGAAGGGGGAAGAAAAAAGTCAAAATAACAATTTAATAATCGACATAGGTGAATGTAACATATATAATATGTGAGATGTTAGAAACAAGGCAAAATCAAAAACAATACCACTTACTCGTGCTACTTCAATTTTGTGATGCTGTATGTGCTTTTTACAGTTTATCTTGTTTTTGAAAGTTTTGTGGCAGTAGGGGCACATAAATGGATAACTATTGTTGTGTATTACTCTATGTCTCTTAAGACTGCCCTGGGTGGAAAATGCACCAGAGCAAATATCACATTTGTAAGCTTTCACAGCCTCATGAGTCAGTATATGAGATTTCAAAACTCCATTAGATACAAAGCTCCTGTTAACACAAATTCATAACCATTTACCAAAAACTGACATGGATTATCATTTAAAAGAAAAGTGAGAACTTGGTCACACGCTTAGTACCTGTTACATATGCTGCATTGGAAGGGACGTTCACCACTATGTATCCTAAGGTGCATCTTTAAATGATTCCGTTTCCGAAATGATGCACTGCACTGGTCACAGTTGTGAAGTCTTGGAGCTGGTGGTTTTCCAGACTTTATAACAGCTCCTTCTACCAATCCTTTAATAGAGTGTTAAAGGAATGAATACTAATTTACAAAGTTGAAAGATAAACTACATAGCAAAATAGATACCTGATTCAGTTATAATAATAGGTTCTTCTAGGATAACTTCCGGAAGATTTTCTCCAGGTTGCAACTCTAGTTTTTTCAGTTTCCTCCGTTTCTTCTTTGGTGAGACTATTGTGAGACTAGATGATGGATCACAGTGGCTGAGCCAATGGGTTTGTCTGTGGCCAGAAGTACGGAATGAACGATAGCAAACGTTGCATGAAAATGGTCGTTCACCATTGTGAAGCCTGTGAACAAAAGCTTATAATAAGTATTATGAATTTTAAAAGCGACAAACATGAACTGAAATAATAATAAACGTACCTTTGGTGGACTTTCAAGCTGCTCGTGGAAGAGAATTTTTTGTGGCAATCAGGACATGTACAATGTTTCTGACCACCATGCGTCCGAATATGAGCCGTTAAAGTAGATTTGACCGAAAATGCACGGAAGCAATGTGAACACTGAAACAAATATTTCAATTATCAGGAAGCATGCATAGATAATTCAATACAATTTAACTTCAAAACAAGAAAACCAATATCTTTCCACATGCTATGTATCATTTACTTTGAAAGGTTTTTCATGTGTATGAATTCTAATATGGCGGACTAGATCAGATGGTTTCTTAAATTCTTTGGAGCAGAATGAACACTGATGCCAGCGGACACCTCCCACCCTTCTCTGCCTGATAGTGTAACGCCTGAAAGGAATACATGTGATAATGAATAAAGAAAAAACCAAAATTGTTTGAAAAAGTTTTTAAATTTAACTCAAAGCATACCTCACTGTGCCATCCAATGATCTATCAGCAAGTGTAATCAAACTAGTCACAGAAGCACTTTTATCTTTGCCTGTAATAATAATAATAAAGTTAAAGATGATGTAAAAACAAACTGGTCAATTCAGACTGAGTGGAATAGTACCTGGAGAGTCTGATTCAGCTTTTCCTTCAAGACCACTTTTGCTAATAGCTTCCTGGAGGATATCATTGGATTCTGCTTTTGTTGAAGAGGAAGATGCAGTGTGAACAGGCCCAGTGGAATCATCTAAACTCATCTGATCGTTACGAAGACTTTTAGCCTGTGGCTGTTCATTTCTTTCAACAGTACTACAACTGATGTTTGCAGTTCCCATATGATTAGAAGCTTGCTCCAATGCCTCTAACTGGGCCATTATTTGGTGAACATTTACTTGCATCATTTGCTCTGAACTTAGATTATCATTTTTTTCATCCTGTAGCAAAGACATAATATTTTAGAGGACACATTCTCAATAATAAAAAATTTAATTAAAAAAAAAAAAAAGAACTGAAAACTTAATATATTTCTTGCCTTTGAATCATCCACATGACTATGAGCTCGACCCATGTGAGAATTTAAACTGCCTAACTTTCTAAATATACAGGGACATTCCCCGCAGCGATATATGATGGCTCCTTGTTGTGGGATCGAGTGCACCCTCTGTATGTGAGCTCTAAGGTTACCTAGGACCACAAAAATGTTGTTCAATCACATTTATTTGTAAGACGATCTGAGCCCTTAAACAGTTTCAAGAAGTATATAGCAACTCAACTTACCTTTCTGACTGAAACGTGCATTGCAAAAGTCACACTGATATGGCTTAATTCCATTGTGTTTGGTCATATGGATTTGCAAAGAACCTTTCTGGCTGAATGCTTTCCCACAAATTTCACACTGTAAATTTAAGAATACAGATAAATGAATGAATGAAAACACAAAAAGTTCATACAGGGAAGGACAGTTAGGTAATTTTCAACTGAAAATTGCAGGTATGCTTACGGGGTATGGTCTTTCGCCTGTATGGATGCGCATATGGCGAATTAGTTGACTTGGCTTTCGAAACACTTTGCCACAAATTGAACACTTCTGTGAAAATTCTGATCTGTCTTGGGAGCGGTCATGTTTTCTTCTGACCAGTGAGTGCTTGACCTGAAAGGTCAGTGTCCAATGAATAATTGGTGACAGGTCATAATAAGTAGAGCACACAAAAAAAATAAAAATACAATACACATTACCTTCTCATGTTCTCGCATGTGTTCTTTCAGTGCAAACGAACGGGTGTATTGTCGCTGGCATTTTGTACACTCATACACTTTTTCCACATTTTTGGCAACCCATTCATCCTGATGCTCCATTACGTGACTATCCAGCTGATACTAAAAAACAAAATTAAAACCTTGCAAAAAGCACAAAAATTATCTTCATTAATGACGCAGACAATTGTACCGCAGCATACCTGCAATGCAAATTCATCTCCACATTCTGTGCAAAAGAGATTGTCTTCGACCTCATGGAGCATCAAGTGTGATCTTAAGCTTGCTAGTCGGTTGAAGACTCTCTGACACTCTGGACACTTGAGCTCCTCTTGATTGTGAGTTGCCATGTGCAGTGTCAAATTTGCCTAAAACAATTGCCACTTTATTTAGTAAATAATAAAAATAAAAATTATAAGATCAGTCAGCAATATTCTTCATTTCATTTATGTAAAATTGATCATACTATAGCAATGAACGAAAGAGACTTCAAAGCTCACATACTAACCTCATAATTGAATGAAGCAGGACAATGTTTGCAGCAATGAGGCTTTTCATTGCGGTGGCTTTCTTGGTGCCTTTTTAATCTCCCCCAAAGAGCTGCTTCGAATCCACATGTATCACATTTATACGGAGGCTGGAAAGAGAGTAGATGTTACTCAGGAAAGCAATTTCAGTCAATTGTTTTTTTTGTGTGCTTCATTTGCATCAAGCTGTACCTTGCCAATGGGAGGATCCATTACATCTTCATAGTTGGGATCATTTTTTCTGGGTCTTCCTCTGCCTCTCTTCACTGGATGAGATGTGGGTGTGACCATACCTGGTTCCTTAGAGGCACTTTCAGACTGATCTTCAATATTGGTGGCTGCTTCGTTGTCATTCAATTCCATACCTGGAAAATTAGAATGTTGTAAAAGAACAAATGGCATAGTATTCTCAAATGGGTTTTTGTGCACCAAGCGCGATTCAATTCCCAGGTGGCCGAGTGGGTCAGATTGGGTCTTGGCGTACCCGGCAAGCGATGACAGCATAAAAAGCAGAGGAAAGCTAAGAAGGGATCTGCGTTCTATTACCACCAGCAACTGGATCCAAGCACCCACCCATTTAAGAATGCTGAAATAACAGAGCAACAGCGAGTCTGATAAACTGATTTTACTCTTACCGGGACATTCTGATGCAATTCCAGGTGTCAACGAAATGCTTGATGGTGTTGTCATATATGACACGAGACCATTTGATGTGACAATGCTCAACTGTGACATATCAATGTACATGCCCTCTGGAAGAAATTTGTTTGCACCTTGAAGCATTTCACTCCCAATTTGAAGAATAGCAGAAGGGTTAACTCCAACATTATTATCAATAACACCTCCATTATCATTAAGAACGACATTTCCAACATTAGTGATATACGAATAGTCCACATCTAGACCAATGATTCCAGGGGTCGATACCTGGCAAGAGATTTTGTGTTTTAATTCACAAAATTAAATAAACTTAAAAAAAACAAATTGAGAAAATGCTAAGATGTTAACATGATTCATTTACACATTCATCCCCACATTGCCATTACAAAATAAAACTTACCTGATCTGCATCATTTTCTGTACTAGGACCAATAATATACTGTGGTTGTATTTCATCATTTGAGTCTCCAATGAAATTGCACTGTTAACAAAAGATTCATATGTATATTAATTAGTGTTCTTATTAATGTTTACAGTAGGACATGCAACAGAAAAGTGATATTGTTTACTTGTCTAGGATCAAGTAGAAAAGTATTGCCAGCTTCATTTTTCAACAAAACAGGAACAACGTATGACGTGTCTTGTAGCATTTGCACTGGCAACGACATATAAGTCTGCACTTCATCATTGGTTCCATCTACGACAGGACAAAGAACATGTCACTGACAATTCGCCTGTTCAAAACATTAAAGTGCACAAAGTGGTGTTAAGGATTACTTACCAGTTGCTATGATGCCTGATGACAATGCTTCTTGTGAGAGTATAATTCCATTTTCTCTTAAAATATCTCCTGAAGCAAGGGAAAGAACTTGCCCTCCAAGTATTTCCGAAGGCTCAGTCATGAGCTGAACGGAATCCATCTTCAAAATTCACGTTGCTGACAACATATGGAAAAATGATTTGTAATCTGGTTTCGAATTTTAGATTGCAGAAAGATATGTGAATTAACTGAATGTAAATTGTCATGTGTTATGTGTTCACAACAACAGATAAAGTAAAAATATGGTTGATCTGAATTAAACCACAACAACATTTATCAGGGTCAAACTAATAGACTTATAAACTATCGTTTTACACAATATTGCTTATTAAAGGCTGAAAATTGGTCCCTCATAAAAGTTTAATCTAAACACTGAACTGAGGCAACTTGTCAGAAAGTGTAAACATAACCCTAATACTTCCCAAGAATAACAAGTGTCATGAAAATAGATTGAAAGCCTTCAACCATCGCATACTTACAGAAATTATATCTGGCAAAATAATAACGAAGCGTAGTCACCTTATTCCAGCAAATGGATCAAAAACATGTTGTTTTGAAGCGAACTACAGTCTTTACCTCGATATAGCAGGTCTACTTTCGACGAGGTAGTATCATTCCGCCATAAACCTGCAACAATGGCTTACATCAAACCTACTTTCAACTAAAATTCAGGACTGGGGTATTCCGAGGATTCCATAAAAACAAACACATAAGACGAAAGAAGAATTTTTTTTGTTATGAATAAGAAATGGTAGAACCTAAGATTCGGTACATAGAATCAAGCCTTAAGCTCGCGAACAGAATTTCGTTTGCACGAGTTTGTACAAAGCTGTGACCCGTTAACGGGGCAAAATTTGAAGTTGGACGCCACATCCGTCTATCCAACCAAAGCAAAAAGGTAATTAAACAAATTCATCTTCGGCACGGGCAAAGATTCTTAACTATGCAAAATTTCATGACTTGTTTACTGCTTTTTTTTTCTTTCTATAATTTCTTTTACTTTTCTTGGTCCTTGGCAACTCACCGTGGGAAGGCGTGGGCGTGGTGAGACAAGATCTTAATTGTGCGGTGCTTGAAAAAAAAAAATGCTAAGACGATTGCATAGCGGAAAATATATGTGGAAGTGCTTGAAAAGAATCCAGAAGAATTCGATGCAAGAAATTACTAGAAAATAAATCTTTTTTGATCACCCATCTCACTGGGTTCGGCACTCAAATTTTCGAAGTGAAACATCACGTATGCCTTACACTTTGATTTTAAAACTAATGCTTAACTCCGAATAAAGGCATTTACTTTCTTCAATATGATGCAAAATTCGCATCGCTGTGAGCAAAACTAAATGAATAAAAAATAGACAAATAAATGATAATTCTTCCACCAGTGCATTTTGTGTACAATACAACAAGTGCGATAGTACACAGCTCGAGTTGATATTTTTATTTCTTTGTGCTTCATCCCTCCTTTCTCGCTTGGTTTCGCAAGAAGGGAACAAGTCACGCAGTCCGACCGTAATTCGTAGGCTAATTTAATTTCTGGGCGGCCTTCCAGACAAGGCGCGATGTGCTGCTGTGCAGAGGAGCCCCTACCCAGCACTGTCGGTCGAGAAAAAGACACCGTGTATACGTTTCTGCCATTTCTGCTGATAACAGAGCTGAAACATACATTCGCCGGGACATTCCTTCCCTTCCCTTCCCTTCCATACCTTCGTCTCTCTCTCTCTCTCTCTCTCTCTCTCTCTCTCTCTCTCTCTCTCTCTCTCTCTCTCTCTCTCGCTCTCCAACCCTCCCCTTCTCCGTTCACCTCTTCCCCATTTTGCCGCGCTCACCACCGCGCCTGGCTCTGCTTGCGCTCCCTGGAATAATATGCAGTAAATAGCGTTGTCAGGCCCTGAGCGTAAAGCACTGCAGAGCTGCCGCTTTCTTATGTTTGCTGATGCTCCCTCTCCTTTTCTTTGCACACGATGCACGGTAATGTAACAATACATCGGTGCTGCAGCGAATGAGCTGGATCCCCAGCCAGGGGGCCTTGCTGTACTCACCGCGCGCGAGAAACAGTTGAACAGTTGAACGGCTGTTTTTTGTTAATCCCGAGACGCTATAAATGCTCGCTTTTGAAAAAATGCGTATACATTTCGAGTGTGCATAAGCACACATTACTTTAATACAGTTACGCACTTTAGCAGCTGTTATGGCTTCATTTGCAATAACTGTGAATTTGAATTGATAACCAGGTAAACTACGGGAGGTCTCTAACGCGTTCTTCCGTCCATCCGCATAGACTTTCATTTCGCTCAGATCCTCAAGCAAGAGGTCCGTCTGCTTTTACAGCCCAGTGAGAAACAGGGCGTCGAAACGACATGAAATCGACGAACTTTCCACTGAAACGAAATCGAATAGACATCGTTTCGACCAACCATCCCCATTTGTCAGTGGGAAGTGTTCTGGGCGCTCCGCGAGAGCCGCGACGAACTCAAACTGGCACGAATAGAACGCACAATACAAGACGAGCGGACGGGAGAGAAAAGAGCGGGGGTAAATTATCTATGAGGAAGGCGCAGCGGGAATAGTCGAATAGTCCTCTCCCCGGCCCGGCACAGGTCGCTTGCTCCGTTTGGTGCCGGCCGGATACGACGAACAGTAGCGTAAATCGTCATAAAAGCGTCACATGAGCAGATGACGAGACGCGATGCGATGGGTGGGCGTGCTCGCGTTGTCTGCCGCACCTTCTCGACGAGCTGCTAGAGAGACTCGAGGAGAGAGAGTCGCCTCCGTCACGTGGGGTGGATTAGTCGTCGAGGATCCCGTTGCGTGTCGCACAGAGAGCTCTTGGTCAGAGATGGTCCGTCAACGTCGATTCGAATTCGTATATTTTGTCGATTTCGAAACGACGTCTGTTTGTTTTCCAGATCGTCAAAGACGACGTGATAGGTCGATAACAAAATTCGACCTTTATAACGACAGCCATGACATTTCTGACTGGGTCCGGTTTCTCCCTCTCCTCTTTACCGTACTCTCTTGCTGACCTGGTCAGCTCTCGAGGATGGGGAAACCTGACTAAGTTTCGATTTGTCTTCGAACGGACGTCAAGTGGAGGTCAAGAAGACGTCGCTTTAACATCAAATCTGTATCGCGTAGTATCATGGCCGAAATTTAAGTCATTCCGTCAACAATCATTTCGACGGTTGATTTCCCCACTGGGTTGGGCTTTGTGTTGCGTGCTGAGCTGAGCTGGTCCTCGCCTTGCCTTGGAGCGACCGAAACCGTCGAGTTATCATGAGGACCAGGACGGACTTCAGCAGTGGAGGGAGGGGCAGGGGATGGGATCGGATGGGAAGGGAGGGGAGGGGACGGAGCTGTCGGGCACGCAGAGGAGTACAGAGGAGGGGATTGAGGGAGGCGGGAGGCTGAGGAAAACAAGCCATTTGAATGCATGCCCCTCGTCGAGGCGGTGGGCGGCGCGGTGGGCTGGGCGGTGTCCCCCGCCTCACGCCGGGCTGGTGCGTGGCCGCCCTGTCCAAGTCACCCGGAGTCACCCCGGCAGGACGGCGGCCCCGCGCAGCCCTTGTCACACCCACCTCTTTTCGGCCAAAGCTTCTAGTTTACCCCTAAATACATATCTACACGTGTGTAAAGACGAACCGAACACACGACCTTCGGTTAACAGAAAAAGTGTGCAGTCGTGCCAAACTCCAAATGCGTTCCAAACGCCAAAATTATTCCCAAATGAAACATTGTCATGTCTAAAAATTTCAAGAAACCTACACAAATTGTACATATTTGTTATCTTCAAGATGGTGCCTGCTGTTCGTGTTCTTGAAAACTGCAAATGTACGGAACAATATCAGCCAGAGAAAACATCATTTGACAGGATTACCAACTATGGTGCGAGGGCGGAGGCCGGGCAGTCGGGCTGGGGCTCCCCACTGATTCGGTTGGCTTCACTGGAAGTCTGTAGCGGCATTCCCAGTCTCCACACGCGGGTCGTCTCTCTGAGACGTGCTCACCGGGGGGGAGGTGTCGCACAACTCCTGTACCCTTTAGTCTTGCTTTTGTTGTTGCTCTTGCTGTCTTTGTTGGTTTGTAGCTCTGGGATGGTGCCGTATATAGGCGAGTTCTTTTTGTGCCGTTCGTAAGTTTTCTGTCCATCCTCCTTCTTTTCACCAACTGTTTGTTCTTTGAACAACAGTTAACTAAACTCCCACACTGCCCACTTAGCACCTCGAACATGATGATAGTGCCTTGCTGCCGCCCCCGAGCTACGGCTGTTCTGGGCAGTGCGCCTGTCAAGTCCAGCGTAGGCGGCCCGATACACTCGTGTGAACTGCGGGTCTGCCTACGCTGCCCCTGGTCTGCCAGGAGGAGCCCGAAGAGGAGCCCATGGGAGTACGACCAAGACCAAACCCAAAAACGAAGAGTGCAAAAAAGATTTTTTTTTTGATACTTGTCGCGTTTCGTAGCTTCCAGGGGGGAAGGGGCCCGGGGGGGGAATGACGTCATTTCAATTCACGTCATTTCTTTGTTCTTTTTCCTAAGGAAAGAACAGAGCGGCGCTTTCATTAACTCACCAGGGCCTGGATTGCCTCTTCTTCCTTCGGGATCCGGAGCGGATAAGCGAGCTGCCCTTCACCTTCTGGTCGCCCCACCGCCTCCTCCCTCCACTGCCCCTCCCCGTCTGTCTGTGCAGCAGTGCCGCGTTAACATGCGTGTTTATGTGCCAAACTTTTAATTCGAAAATCCCAGACCGAAGCGCAGTACGTAGTCAGTGAGGAGCCGAGGTGAGACCCGGTGAGACCCGCTTTGGAAGGAGGGTCTGTGGCTAGGAGAGGGAAGGGGAGTGTAGTTTGAGGGGTGGGGACGGGGTTGGAGGCGAAGGGAGGGCGGGGGAGGGACGCGAGATGGTCGCGGGGGCAGTGACTGTGATTGGAGCAGTCTGAAAGGCTGCCGTTGTTATGAGCGTCAGCGTCGCGATAATTCTTGTGGCTCCCGGATCTGATTTTTGCAAATTATAGAGAAACTGAACTCGAATACGAGTTGCCATCGTCAACTGAATCAGAGAATCAGGTGCATTCTTCATTGGCTCGTATCTAAACCATTACTCATAATCCTCTCATCCTACATCGATCTATAGCAGTGAGTGAGCACATATTCCTCAGATGATGAAAACTCTTGATCTAGTCTCCTCTCTGATCTATCTGTATTGTGTTCGGACGCAACAAAACAACAACAACAAAAAAGTGTTTGAAACACTTGAGTAGTGTACTAAATTGACGAAAAATACAAGTAAAATACGACTGTAATTGACGTAAAATACGTAATTAATTCGTAAAATATGTAATAAATTACGTATTTTACGTCAATTACAGTGGTTTTTTACTTGTATTTTACGGTAAATTTAGTACACTACACTTGAGTTAAGGTCAGCAACGAATCAGCCTTACTTCGACGATGAAAGACGGAGACTTCATTGGTTTCGCCCCTGGGGGCAGGGCCCGAGAAGGGTAGGGTAGAGACTCGAAAGGTGTTGGGTAAGAGAAGTTCTCGGTCTTTTCTTCTTCTATTTAAAAAAAAAGAAGAAGTTTATGAATCTTTACTTGCTGCGGCTCCGTCTGAGAGTGAATCCAGCCGCTGGTTCCAAGACTACTCGAAACTTCACATATCTATTCCCAACAAATTTTTTATTGATGACACCAAACTGATCCACATGAAATTGCTAATTAAAGTCATAATGCGCACTGAGCTCTTATCAAAACCCTCAGTGCTGAGAGTAGGCTCTATGCGGACAGAGTGTCCAGCTGTGGGAGAGCGTTGTATCCATAGGACTTTGTTCACAGGTCTGGTGCTCCGGCGCAGGCTCATCGCCAATCCCATCTCGTTGACTTGTCAAGTAAAGCTATTGTGACTTTCCCCATATTTCGCTGAGGTTTCTCCCCTCACTTGTTGCAATTTTCATCGCCGCGAAAGTTTTTAACTGGATGAGCTGCCGCGAGGCGACGCAGAGACGGCAGGTGAAAAGGAGAGCGCCACAATGGGACGGGGGCGGGGGCGGGGCGGAGCAAGGGGAGGGGAGAGGGGGGCGCGGCGGGGGACTCATGGTCCATACTCTGACCACAGCAGCGGCCTCACAGTCTCTTTAGCTCGATCTCAACTGTCTTGAGACTTACTTTGCCGTTGCGTCAAGAGTCCTGACAAATACAATTTTAGGCAATGACAAACTAGGCGAGCTCGTATAAAGGTAAAACACGTAGAAAGTAATAAGAGAACAAAGTCTCAATAGTTCCAAAAAGGATTTAAGTTCTATAATAAATGCATTTGCTTGTTAACCCTCAACTCAGAAATATCATAGATCTATCAAATTGGTCCACCTGTTGTTCATGTTAGTCATTTCTCTTTTGTTAAGTAAGATTTTGCAGCTCGCCCAACAGAAGTATTTATTTTACATGTGAATAGTTCGGCCATCCCTTTCGCAATGAAATTTTATACCAAATCTTTGGACCTCTAAAATAAGTTAATCGAGAGAAATGGAGGAATGAGTAGACTGAGACCAAGATATATATTGATAATGAGGAAGAAGGGTGGGTGGGGGGGGGGGGGGGGGGGGGGGGGGG
>CABIKL010002343.1:0-12803 GCA_902196195.1 Aptinothrips rufus
GGGGGGGGGGGGGGGGGGGGGGGGGAGGGGGGGGGGGGGGGGGGGGGGGCACAATGCGGATGTGTGCTCAAGCCGACAAGGGCGTGCGGCGTCGTCTCCAGCCGTGTCGGCTCCAGTCCTGGAGTCTAAGCGCTGGAGAACACAAGATACTCGCCGAATAGAAGTGATGACTGATGACTCGCACCAAGGGACGCGCCGCGCTGGTAAGGGACGGCTATGCTACTTCGATTGCCGAAAGGAACTAGTCAGTCGTCTCTTTCTAGCCGGCCTAACTGGCTGCTGACGTGATGCCTTTCAGGCGGCGCCCCTCAGGGTAGGCAACACTACAGGCAGGCACCCGCGAGTGAGGGGCCGTTCACAAACTACGTGACCGATTTTATCGGGGAAGGGGAGTTAGTCTAATGTCACGGTGCGATCATGGTGCGATCCCCAATACATGGTGCGGTTAGGTTAGATTGGTCACTTAAGTGGGTCAAAAAGTGGCCTAAAATCGGTCTCATAGTTTATGAACGGCCCCCAAAACAACATCGCACCCTCCCCTTCAGTCGCATCGCTGGATCCGCACCTGATTTTCGTCTTCTCGTCACCCACGCAACTTGTCAAAAACATAAAATTTTGTCTCTGCAAAGACTCAGGTGAAAGGGATTAGACGAAATTTCCCGTTTTGGACATCTTTTGGCAGCTAGCCGCTAGGAGTGTTCCCTACATCGCAGTCGGATGACGGGGTGGTTCTGGGGATGGACTGGTGACAAGCCCCGGGCCCCTCCTTCCCCCGGGCCGCCCGGGCCGCCCGGTCCTCGCCGCTGCAGACGACAGGAAAGAAACGCATAATAATGAATTTATAGCTGCACGCCAGACTGATTTTATGCCCACGCTTCGCTCCGCTCCCCGTGGCGTGGCGTGGCGTGGCGTGGCGCGGCGTGGCGTGGCGTGGCGTGGCGTGGCGTGGCGTGGCGTGGCGTGGCGCGGAGTGGGGCGTGCAGTCCGGCGAGGGCCAGCCAGCCAGCAGTGATGCAGCTCAGCTCGCCTTTCTTTCCCCCCACACATATTCTTTTCTTCTTGTCGCCGCCATGTCTTTCTCGTCTCGCTCGCCCTTCCAAGGAAGTAGTGTTAGTGTTGGTGTCTGATCGCCGTGTTTACTCCTTCACAGCCCGTGAGTCTGGGCAGTGCGTCCTGAGGGAAGGGAAGGGAAGGGAAGGGAAGGGAAGGGAAGGACAGGATGGGGAGAGAGATTCCCTTCCATCATTCCCTCGCTATCATGTCTGCAGCGTGGCGCGGTGCGGCGCGCAGAGCAGCCTGGAACCACAAAACAATGCACACTGCCACACCGCCACGCCACGCCACGCCACGCCACGCCACGCCAGACAACCCGCTGGCGCATCGCTAAGCCAGCAGCCTGCTGCTGGAGCCCGGCCTGCCCGGCCCGGACCCACGGGAGCGACTTTATGAAAACAAATTGCGACCATGTGAGCGATCTTCGCGGCCAATACAAAAGGCGTAAAAAGCAGGCAGAGGGGGTCGGGTCAGGACCCCTCCGCGTCGCGGCTACACTCGCTTCCAGCTAACTTCACCCGCCGGAGAGCGCGCTCGCGCTATGAATGGCGTGTTTAGCGACTGCTGAATCATGCAGCAGGTTCCTTTCAATGGATTTTACGTTTTTCATTGTTTCTTTTGTGGACGCGCGCTTTGGTATCGCCCTCTGAAGGCCGGATCTCGCTGCAAGGGAGGAGGGGTGGGGTTGGGGGGGGGGGGGAGCGAGTGGAGAGTGCTTACTGTTTCACGCGTTTTAAACAGTCTTTTCATAGGTTGCGGATCGCCCGCCCTACCCGGGCTGCTGGGTCGCTGGGCTGGGCCCCCTGTGCGTGGGTGGGGGTGGGGTGAGGATGACATCTACATCAGGGGCTGGCTCCATTAGCCCCGGCCAGGGCAGGCGATCAGTACTGTACCCTTCTGGCGGCGAATACAATGTTGCACACCATCAGCTGTGAACATGCACTGCTACCAGTGGCCAAGTGGTCATCATCGTGGGTATTCGCAGAGCAGATACAGATGACAAACTTTCCTCCCTCTAGTTTCTCTGTCATGTAGCTTAGGCATGCTGTTTTTGAAATTCCGGTAATTTACCATACTTTATACCGGTTTTTAATCGATGTTAATTGCAAGACTATGGTTACCGACAGTGACCATTGCTTTTAGTCTGGTAATTTTTGACCAAATGCTCTAAATTACTATACAATAAAAAGTACTGTTCACATTTTTGCCAGCAGTTTTCTATGTTAAAGGCCATTCTTCAAAATACAGATAAAGCAAATGCTTGGGTGCTTTTGCGACCTAATATCTGGGCCCGCACGTTTGATGCAGAGTAGTACCGCTGAGACGAGAAGAGCTCCCTACCTTACCTTGTTCGCGCGCATACCCTCGGTTGAAATCAGAAACCTGCATACAAAATTATGAGTGAGGTTATGGATCGAACGAATAACTCCCGCTCCGGAGAAATAAAAAACAAGAGACAGTTGGGAGGAGAGGATGAGAACCGAATGTGGTAAAAAGTAATAATCGTGGCACAAAAATTTGCTCGAACACGGCTGTCACGTGAAACACAATCAGTTCTGATCGATCACATGATGCGATGTTGCAGGGCGGCCAACGATACAGTAGCCACACCGTGTGGGAAAACAGCCAACGAGTTCTATCCGTGCCGCTGTGTTCACAAAATAATGGTAAAAATTGAATACAAAACAAAAAAACTAAGATGGTGTATGTCGTATTTTACATTAACTGTTTTCGAATATGTTGGGGGTTAAAACACTGTAAATTAATAACTTTACCGATCAAGTACGTAAGTGTTTTTTTTTTTTTTTTAGGAGGAGGAAGATCTCAGAGTCGACATTGAAACTAAAATCAAGCTCTTTAAAAATTATAATATTTTATTTTTAATATTTAGCGGAACTTTAGGAAGTGTTTAGATTGGTACCGTGTAGCGGGTACATATCGGTATCCTCCAGAGCTGACTGAGTTCAGGGCTGAACAAGCTCATGCCAGCGAGGCCTTCCCTCCTCCCCTCCCCTCCCTCCGTCTCCTGTCGAGCGCGACGGCTCCGTGGCTCTGTGGGCACGGTCGTACCGCCTCCCTCCAGCGGCGAAGCGGAGCCTGGCGGAGCGGCAGCGATCCCCTCCCCTCCACTCGGGCTCCCCTCCCTCCTCCCCTCCCTCCTCCCCTCCCTCCTCCCCTCCCTCCTCCCCTCCCGCCGCCCTGCCGCGCCCTGCCCGGGCCGGTGCGGCGCGCCGCGCAGCCAGCCTGTATACAAACACTTGCCACAAGGGCCAGGCCAGGCCACGGCACAGCGCTCAGCCGCCTCGCTGTGTCGCCGATCCGTGCGTGCCGTGCACGGGCGTGCGCGTGTGAGAGTGTGTGTGTGTGCGTGCGTGAGTGTGACACTGCGTGTGTCCCGCGTGACACGCGTGACCCCGCTGTGACCCGCCGTGACGCGACAGTGCGGCGCGGGGGCGGGTGCCCGTGGCGGGTGCCCGGGGCGGGGCATGCCGGGCGGCCAGTGCTATCAGCATGCTCTCAGTGATATCAGTGATGTGATGTGAGGATGCCTGCCAGCGTGCTGACGGACATGAGGGGCAAGCAGCACCGCGACAGGGAGCCCCCCGCGCCTGCGCCCCTGCCCCACCACCTGGGGCCCGGCAACGTGGGCTGCGTGCTCGAGGATGACCTGGACGACGAGGACGAGGACTTCGAGGTGAAGAGCACCGGCGGCTCGTGCACGCCGCCGGCGATGGACGTGAACGGCGTGCCGCCGCCGCCCGCGGCCGGCCCCAACAGCGGCGCCGGCTTCTGGCTCGCCGCTGTGACGGCGGCCACGCTCGGCCCCGCGCACGGCCAGCACCCCATGGAGCACCCCATGGCCCCCATGAACACGGCCGAGACTGGCTTCATCAACAGCCAGCCGTCCATGGCCGAGTTCATGACGGCCCTGCCGCACCTGGGCGGGGACCTGCAGGGACCTGGCTCGCTGAGCCCGCAGCCCCCCGGGGGGTACCCGCCCCTGGACGGCCACGGCGGCGTCAACGTGCCCGAGTACCCCTGGATGAAGGAGAAGAAGACCACCAGGAAGAGCAGCCAACAAGGTACGCTGCCGCCGCGCCGTCGCGCAGGCCGGAGTGTTCAACGCACTGACTTGTCGAGAAATCAAAAGTGATTTGTATTATCACGACTCGCGAAAGAAATGCCGGTACCTCTGTTCGGCCGTGTGCTGCACTGTGCGGGATATTAACAGGTCATTCTTCTCTGTAATGCCTGAGCCAGTTGCCACTGACAGTCTTCAGTTCACCTTATTACCTTACGTTTAGGAGAATACGTCGGTTGTGTCAAAATCTTTATTCTTGGGATTGGGAACCATTGCCGCAGACAGTTGCTTTGCTAACTAACTGCCATACTCACTCGATGTGAGCCTCTCGTGGACTAGGCAGGAGCTCTTTGTTTGCTAACTAACTTCTGTATCACTTGACGTGAGCTCCTCTTGGACTCGGAGCTCTTGGTTTTCTATCTCCTGCAATCACTCGATATGAGCTCCTGCTGGACCAGGCAGGTATCTTGGATTGCTGACTATCTTCCGTAGTGCACTAACTCGATATGAGCTCGATAGAAGCTCTTGATTTGCTAGCTTACTGCTGTAATCACTCGATACGGTCTCCTCTTGGACTAGGCAGCAGCTCTTGGTTTGCTAACTAACTTCTGTATCACTCGACGTGAGCTCCTCGTGGACTAGGCAGGAGTCTCTTGGTTTGCTAACTAACTGCTGTAATCACCCGATGTGAGCTCCTCGTGGACTAGGTAGGAGCTCTTGGTTTGCTAACTGACTGCTGTAATCACTCGATGTGAGCTCCTCGTGGACTAGGTAGGAGCTCTTGGTTTGCTAACTGACTGCTGTGATCACTCGATGTGAGCTCCTCGTGGACTAGGTAGGAGCTCTTGGTTTGCTAACTGACTGCTGTAATCACTCGATGTGAGCTCCTCGTGGACTAGGCAGGAGCTCTTGGTTTGCTAACTAACTGCTGTAATCACTCGATGTGAGCTCCTCGTGGACTAGGTAGGTGTCTCATGGTTTGCTAACTGACTGCTGTGATCACTCGATGTGAGCTCCTCGTGGACTAGGTAGGTGTCTCATGGTTTGCTAACTAACTGCTGTAATCACTCGATGTGAGCTCCTCGTGGACTAGGCAGGTGTCTCATGGTGTACTAACTGACTGCTGTAATCACTCGATGTGAGCTCCTCGTGGACTAGGTAGGAGCTCGGCCTCTTGACGGGGAGTCTGCCGGAGGGATAGGCTGCCCGCTGAGAGAAGCCTCAGCTTTCAATTACCAGTCAATGGGAGTCGACACGCGGGTTAGCCCGGCTATTTGTCTCAGCCTAATTGAAACGTTGCATACACAAGTAGCGGGACTTTTGGCTGACATCTTCTCTCGGTCTGCTCTTCCCGTCAAATGGGGCTCTGTTTAGAGTCGAGAAACGCAAAGCGCTCGATTAATCCCAGTCATCGCTTACTTTTCAACGGCTGTGTCTATGACGTTTTATACATTACTAAAATTATTTTGATCAAATTTTCATTCATCTGATGGAAGTGCTCTTAATCGTAAATTCATTCGCGGACAGCTTGTTAGATAAAGTTGCCAGCCGCGGAAGACCCGTTTTAAACTGAGCAACGCACCTCCTCCGTGCTGTCTGAGCAAAATCATCCACTTTTGGGACCTAATAAATAGTGTTATATCTGTCTGTTTAAGTTGGTTAAATAACTCCAGCTGTTGATGCCTGTGGCTTAAGCATTGTCTCGTAAACAATTAAAGCCTTTCTATTTTTCGTTGAGTTGTAACTTTGACATTTTATGGAACGCTGCCATCCACGGATCACGCGCGCACTTATTTTTATATTTTGTTTCCCAGTACCGTATTTCGGCAAACAGCACCTGCAGTATCAAGTTTCGACTGTAGCAGACATTTGCTTAAGAACATTACCGGGATCTCATAAAATTATGATAGAAATATAAACTTTTTTTCCGGTACGCTCTTTTCCTTTTACGTATCTTTGTAAAACTATGTAACGGCTTGAGGGGCCGAGAACACTGATCGTTTAGTATCAGTGGAAAGGACGTAAATAGGTCGTTCAAACTTCAGTTGACGAGGGGTGAAACCACAAAGTGCAGGTGTTATCATTGACTGGGTAATGTGGTTTACTTTAATGAACGATTCAACGCAGTTCCAAATCTACCTGCTCAGTAACACGGAGAAAGGACCTAACCACATGTTTTTGACGAGTCCGCCAAACAGTTCCCAAATAACTTTCGACTCACTTACAAGCAGTAAGACAAAGTTTCGCGAACTCGTCAACAAATGCAGGTTAGTTCCTTTTTCCGCGTCAGGGGGTAGATAGGTCTTTGTTCATATGTGCTCTGTTCAGATCGGTTGGTATTGGCTGTCGCTTCCCAGACACGTCACCGCCGACCAGACACGTCTTAGTTGATTCTTTATTTACCTTCCCCTCTGTTTCTGATCTACATCTTGTTTCGTGTCTCTGTTGCCCGCACTTTCGTCATTTCTTCGGCAAGGAAAGCGAGTCTGGTGGCGGACGATTGCGACTGAATTCGGCAGCGTCGTGAGTTAGTTCGCTCCTCCATTATTTCCAAGAAATCTTTGAAGGAGGCCGCCGTCATAACGCGGCTGAAGGTCAGAGACGACGGCGACCACAGGGAGACCGCGGGCCGCTTTGTCAGGCGCGGATCCAGGATTTTTCCGAGGGAGGGGTTATGTCCTCGAAATGGGGAATGGCGGATTGAATAGTATTTTTAAGAAATTTGTTGTGTTACGTTTCTTCGTATATGGCACTGTAGAATTGGTTTTTTCTCAGAGAGAGAGAGAGAGAGAGAGAGAGAGACAGACAGAGACAGACAGAGACAGAGACAGAGACAGAGATCATAGTCGATCGTGTTGTTGAACAAACAGATTCGGTTTGCAACTACCGTTACTTAATTCTTCAGCATTTAGCCTTGTTACGCAATTCTTCGGTCACGATCGCAAGGACGCTCTTTAGAGGTTTACTTCTTCAGAGTTTCACACGACGTGCTACTCTGTGGGATCAATACGTTGATTCTATCCCAGCAAAATGCGCATTAAAATGAACATTCTCGGGCAAATCGAACAAGAAATTAAAGAGTAAAAACATGCTTTTGAGAACATTGTGAGACTTATTCTAAACCACGTTACGTAGCTTTTTTGGAACAGGTCTTAAAGTGAGCTCCAAAAATATTTCTTTGTTTTTAGTCTCAGTTTCTGGTTTGGTGCCCAAGAATATGTGTTTCGGTTTTTCTGTACAAATGCTATTTTTCTGAGAAGTTCTTGAAGTAATTTTCATTTCGAATGATTTTTTCGATTCTATCATCCGACTGATTTTTTTCGTTAATTTTTGAGGTTTTAACTTTTGATCCTGCCTGAAGAAGTCGGCCCGAGAGCTCGGCTTCGAGGTGGCTCGGCGTGGCGAAGAGCTAGGTGTGGGCCTGATCTCTCAGCCTGACAGGTTGGCAGCACTGAAGTCAGTCAGGTCTTGCTGCAAGGCCCAGGGGCGCCGCGCCGCGCCGTGCCGTCGAGCTGCGACGGGTTTCGCGTCCCCGTGACGAGCAAGTGACGGCAGAGTCTTGCTGAGCAGTCTCCTGTCAAGGTTGCCAACTCCTCGCGGTGCAAAGCACACTACTAGAGAGAAAATTTTGCTCGCTGTGCTGGCGGTACTGGTTATGTATTTCAGAGGCGCAAGAGCTTTCCGCGTCTCTGGGACAATGCCATTCGCATCATGTAATCTAGCGTTGAAGTCTCCCTTATAAAGTAATCTGTGGATACACATGAGTGCAAACTCGATGTTAGGTGATGTCTGTGCAGCTTCACCAATCGCCTTGGATGTTGATTAAACGGATAGTTTTGAAGATCAGGTTGGTTGTGCAAAATGATAGAATTGCAGGTGAATGCTTGTTAAGCTATCTTTCGGTTCAAAATTTTCAGAATTCTTTTAAAAAAATAATTAAAACTGAAGGATTGGCGACTAACGTTTTCTTTCTATTGTTCTCTGTCATAACCGACCAACCAGCTTACGTGCTTTACAAGCCGAATTTGTGATGAGTAGGGTATAAAACAATTTTCAAATCAGCAGCCGGGGAAAACAGATCAGAAATGAACATCGCGCGCGGGTGCGCGACAGGGTAGTGGCAGCACTGGCAGCGCCCTGCAGAGGCATACAGCTGATTGACTGATGAGCAGACCACCCCGCGTCGCGACGGCCCAGCTGGCTTCAGGGCGTGGCGTGGCGTGGCGCGGCGTGGCGTGGCGTGGCGCGGCGTGGCGCGGCGTGGCGTCAGCAGCTCTGCGCTAGAAACATTGGTGAATTTCACCCTTAGAAATAATCAGATGATTCAGGCCAAAAACATACGAATTGAGACGCCAAAGAAGTATAATTGTCTTTAGCAGTCAAAGTCAGCATTGGTACCAACAATTTAACTGCTGAGCTAAATTTTAGCTGAATTGTAGAAAACTGCAGCTTCGTCCCTAGACATTTAGCAAGAACCAATCGCCACGAAATCGTTTTTTGACCGAGAAATCTAAGCATCTTAAATCTTAGCGCAAAGGCTTAGAGTGAACATTCGACTTGGGGCGTGTTTTTGTCGCTGACTATCATCTTTGCTCGTCTTGACTCTGTAAGAAGTAAAACGTGCGATAGATAAATACCGGTGGTGTGTAGTACACTCACTGCAGAAACTGAATAATGAAGCAGTCGAGGCTCGATGGATATCGATTTGTGACGCCCCGGTATTAATCGCACTGGGACTCCAATTAGCTGTGACCACGCCCCGGTTATAAATCCACGCCAGCCCGCAACTCAAAGCCAAGCTGCTGATGACGAGCATCACGCGACATTTTAACATTTTAACTTCCACCGTGTGTGCCTTGCTCATTGAATGTGCGCCGCCATGGGCACTCAAAACAAAGCCAATGTATGACCGGGGCTTCAATGGCGTCGTGGGAAATAAGTGAATCGAAATGATTTATTGCGGGTGTACTTTCATCAAGGCTGTCGATAAGGCAGACCGTCTACCGGCCTGCTTACTTTGAGCCGCAAAACGTGCACTGTCCGTCTGCTATTCTCAGTAAAAACAAAAATTTAGAATGTAAGACAGCAAACTCAGATTCTGAACAGAAACTGGAATAGAAATTGAGATATTGCTCACTTTCTGAGCAAATTTGTGAACAGAATCTGATTTGGTCCTCACACATTCTAACTTTTGTTTTTACTGAGTTGAATTTTAGTGTGTGGCCCATTTAGTTATCTGTGCAGCAATTTCCTGAAAAGAAATTTGTCTTGAACAAGAAAATAAGAAAATACAAGTTTATTATATGCAAGTATATATAGTACATTATATTCCAGCTTAAGTATCATTGTAATTGTAATACAAGTCATAATTACTAGCTAAACATGTCGATATATTTTTAAAAACTTAGTTTTTTTTTAAGTCGAGTGGTCCTAGTTTACGGCCGGCCCCTTAGAAGGACTGCGCTCTGGAATGAAGGTGACATGTCGCCTCCCGCTCAGTGCGCTGGCTTTCAGGTGTCCTGCCCTGCTCCTGTTTGGGGACTGTGGAGGGTGGCTTGGACTGAAGGGTGGAGGGTTGAAAGGCTGACCGGGCTGACCCTGCCTAGGGCCTATGGGAGCCCTCCTGTCACGATAACCTCAGCCCCACCACCCCTACACTGCAGTGAAATACCCGCCCAAACGGCCTCGGCACTAGTGTCTTAAGAAGTTCTCCAGGACTCAAATCAAAGTTTTTCGACGATATTTTTGACACTTCCTGCTGCATTTTTATCCTTATACTGTTTCTGAAATTCTCATAATTTTACCATTTTTTTTTTACGTGATTTCGCTGTTATAATTTTTGCAAAATTACCGTTTTAAGTTTTGCAACTTCCACGTCTACATTTCTGAATAAGGTATGTTTCAACCAAATTTTCGTGAATCATCGTAATACTTTAGTAAATTTAGGCTGATTCAATCGATTCTTTGTTTCTTTTTTGTTTTTGTTTTCTCTTTTTCTTTTCTTGGGTTCAGAGGGTTGTGGGTTGCCCTCCTCATCCCGTTGTCACTTTTCCCAGGGCAGCTCTCCAAGTTGGTGCCTACTTAAAGTACACGTACGCTCTTAATATCGACAGCCGTTTAAAGTTCGTCGATTTTCGCGACTGGGATCACTGGCGGCTGGACGAGCGTTGATGTGCAGGACCACACAGCCGGCCGAGAGGCTGTCTGCTCGCCTCGTGTCATTAACACGGGCTGTCAACAGCCTCAGACAGATCACCACGCGACACGCTGAGGGATCATTTACTGAAGGACGCGCTTTACTTCTGTGAACCGCGCGGCCGGCCCGACTGCAGGCTGCAAGCAGGGCAGGGCAGGGCAGGGCAGGGCAGGGCAGGGCAGGGCAGGGCAGGGCAGGGCTGGGCAGGGGAGGGAAGGGCAGGGAAGGGCAGTGCAGGGCGGGGCGGGGCAGCGCAGGGCAGGGCAGCGATCGTAAAAAAAAAATAAAGGGGGAAGTGCATGCACTTGGAAGCGGATAAGATTTTCCCATGAAATGCGTCTTGAAAGTTAGTCGTCTAGGTCCACGTAGAAAAGCTCAGATCAACAATGTGTTGGGTTGGTTACATTCTGAGTTGAAACCGCTTTAAGAAATGGCCATCTTGATTGCAATGAAATCATCTAAGATGCGCTTTCGCTTGTTTCAAAAACATATTTTTGCCCCCAAACAACAGCAGAATCTGAATTTTAGAGACTGATAAATTGAGTTTGTGAAAGTAGCCAGCCACGATCACTGACCCTTCTCGTTTTCCGAAAGCCCAAATTTCCCTCAATCGCCCTATTCTTCTACACTTGCCGGCAGGTGCATGGGTGCTCGGCAGGCGCCACGCCCGGCCACGCCGGCCTGGAGCGGTCGGCCATCTCAGCGGGGAGCAATGCAACTCCTCGCCGCCACGCCACGCCACGCCCCACGAGGCTCCTCATACACCTGCGTGAAAAATAGTCGGCTATTTGGACAAACAAAGTGCGCCTTACTCCTGCTAATAGGTTCCATTTGTTGGTGCGCCGGCTCTCCCTGCCCTTGCTACCCCCTGCCCCGCCCTGCCCTGCCCCGCCCCGCGCGGCACTGCCCAGCGGACTGCATGGTTTGATAGGTGCCAATAAGGGAACCAAGTCTCTTGAAAAAACCAACTCATCAGCAATGCAGGCCTATAGATGAATTAAACCCAGCAGAAGCCGCAGGGTCTGAAGAACAGTGTCTATTGTAGAAACTGTCTATCGTGCGCATGTCGAAGAAAACGGATTATTGGTAGTCCTGATCAATTCGATTCAGTTGTCAACAACTTTCAGATGAAGCAATCAAAATGTTTGGCTACGGTGTCGGTCGCATTGCAATCAAAAGATGGCTGTAGTACCCAAAATGCTCTGACAGTAACCGAAGTTTCAGTTCATCTATTTTAATCAAGCAACATTCGATTGCGGCAGTCAAGGCCTATACGGTCAATTATTTTACGCTGCGTGTTGTTATGATGTTGCTGTCCTGAGTTTACATACCTGCAGTGGTAATTGATTGAGAGAATTGTCCACGTTCTGCTAGTGCTTCGCCAGCCTTTGAGTTGAACACCATCACTGACGGACAGTGTGGGCGGCCCCTCAGTGACCGCCGCACCCCCCCCCCCCCCCCCCCCCCCCCCCCCCCCCCCCCCCCCCCCCCCCCCCCCCCCCCCCCCCACCGACCAAGTGCGACGGAATGATGCATTCGATCGATCCGGAGCTCTGCCACTCCAATCCGACGGGGAACTCCCGGCCCTGCGATACTTTAATCGATCTGCCTCTCAGACCGAAAGAAAACAGCCTTGCTTCACGTAAACTGTTGTTATCGGTACACTTCTAAATTGGGTCAGCCCTTTCACGTGATTTTCTGCGTTGATTCCTGGCGGAACCTTCGCCAAATGCCTCCTCAACCCCTCACCCACCCACCCCTTCCCCCACGACCCTTACCGGGCGGACAAGTGGAGCAGTAATGGATTGACCCTGAGCTGGGTGAGAGGAGGCCTCCGCAGCTTCCCTGGCCCTGGCTAGGTCTGGACCAGTCTGGACCCACCCGGCAGGGCTGACCAGCAAGAAGTGTGACACTGCACGCCGGGCCGCCGGGCCCTCGCTGGCTGGACCGGGCAGCAGCGCTGTGGTGCCCAGGGACCGTCCCCAACCTGTGAACCTCGAAGGATCCCCCAACTTATAGAAGAAAAATCCTATAAATTGTCCTCATGGAAAGCTAGTTAGACTCCATGAGTCATATCCGAGTTGTGCGGTTAGTGCGTTGGCAGACACACACATGATGTACGAGGCGGCGGGCGTATATTGACACCCACTTGAGTTTCCTGCCCCCGCCGCACACGGCTTTAACCACTTCATCCCTCTATCTCCACCTATCTACCCTTCCAATCGTGTCCTCTGAGCCCGCCCCCGCCCCACCCCTTCAAGCAGACCGCACGGACCTCCCACCGGCCTGGTCTCCACGGTGTTTGCCTCTCCGCTATCGGAATTAGCATCACGTGAATCGTTTCTGCACCCCTTGTCTCCTTCCCTTTCCTAGCTTCCCTTCCCTTCCCTTCCCTTCCCTTCCCTTCCCTTCCCTGCCCTTCCCTTCCCTTCCCTTCCCTTCCCTTCCCTTCCCTTCCCTTCCTCTTCCCTA
>CABIKL010002344.1:0-12799 GCA_902196195.1 Aptinothrips rufus
AAAGGAAAAAAAAAAATAAAAAAAAAAATAAAAAAAAAATTGGATAATGCAAAAGATTAATTCAGAGATAAACATTATTATACTTTAATAATGAAATTTAATGCTGCAATCAATAAAGTGGTTCCATAAAACATATTGCGATAAAAGGGGAAAATAAGTTGAAATAATAAAGCAAAGAATTGATCACACAAGAAATAACAAGACTAATGAGCCAAAATATTTCATTTCCATTGATTCTGTTTTGGTTTTATATTGTTCAGTGGACTGATACACCCCTTTTTAAAAGCCTACATGCATGAGAAGTGGGGAACATTGAATACAATTCAGACTTAAGTTTGCTGGGTAACATTACATTATTGACTGAATCCTGACATGGGATGTTCCTCACAACACAATATAACAATAAACAAAGTTGCCGTGATTTGAGAAACTGAGTAACATCATTTCGTTAATAAATAGTTTGGTGCATTATTAAAAATAAGGAGGAAAAAATATCAAAAAACTGGCACATTACAACGAGTTACAGAACACACTGATCACAGATGTATCAATGTACTTTCCCACACGCGCACACACTTAAATTATACTTATAATAATGTAAAGAGAGTGAGCCCAGAAAGACATCATCATCATCCAAGTAAAACACAGAACAATAACAAAACTTCAAACTTAAATTTTTTTAATGATATTTAAGAGGAAAAAATATATTTAAAACCTTCGCAAGATTCTTCTCCTCTATTTTGTTTTGCAACTGTCCTAAGAGGTCCAGCCAGACTCTATACATAAAAGAATGTATAAAAACATCTTACAAAGGCAAAATATTGCTAATCCCACAACATGGTTGCTATCACAAGTGAAGAATCACACAGAATGGACTTCACCAAAATATTGCATTGTAGTTATCCATATACAAATTCTGTAATCCTTGAACCTAAGCCTACCTTTCAAAAGCAAAACCATCAATAGCTAAATTATGCTATTCATTCTGTCACAAGTTATCACAAATAATTCACAAGAATAAAAAATTCAACAAAGGTTCTTCATTAATTGACTTCACACTAAAGTACATGGGTAAATTAATTAATATGTTTCAAACTGATAGTGTTAAGTCCAAAAGCTCTAGTTAAAATTAATTTTCTTCTTCACCTTGTATCATTCTCAAAACAGTGAGTTCAGTTAATAAGTAAACAGATTCAGTCACTGGTGCAGTCTTTACCAATTGATTTAAAATCAAGAGAAAAACTTTCAGTGAAAAATTTTAAAATGTGGAACCCCATACAAAAATAAAAAATTAGAACCAATCGTCAGGAAGTGTGTGCCAGAGATAAAGCCTGATATTTGTTTTCTTTGTTTGGCACATCTAACTAACCATTGCAATGGGTGGAAAATGAATCAATATTTTAATAAGGTAGGATGTGATAAAGAAAGCAGAACATGGAATATGATGGGAGAAAATTTTGAATGGAAAAGAATATATGAATTTGAAGAAGTTACTCAGTAGACTGCTTACTTGAATGAAGAACTGTCATACTTGGTTGACAGACAGTAGCTACTTTCCTCATTCTTGATGGGCTCAGCTGAGATGTGCATTCCTGATCACTTGCACTTTCTGAACTTACATGACGAATATCACTGCCATCACCGCTTTGAAGACGGCAACTGAGTAGTCTCACAGGGCCACTTGCTTCTTCGGCTTCAGGGACTATTCCAGAATTCTGTATTGAATCTCCCTCGCATGCACTACTGCTCTGAGATGCAGAGTTTTCACATTCACTTTTCTTTCGAGAAGAAGGAACATCAATATGGGAGAGTAAACTAAATACAGTCTTTTTAACAGGCTGACTTGTGATACTAGTCTGTTCCTTTACATTATTTAAAATAGATGATTTGCTGTCCAAAGCATCAGATTTTTCAGCATCCACTCTTATGTTAAACTTTGGTTCAGTCATTTCAGAAGGGGAAGGCTTAGGAAAGTCTTTATCAGCAGAATAGATATCAGCTAAATTTACATTAGATCCATATTTTTCAACCTTCTCACTTCCATTATTTTCTCTACCCAAATTAAAACCAAAACTTGCATTGTTGGAAGGATTTTTGACCACTGGACTGGCAAAATATTGAGCATCCTGCCCCTTTACTTCCCTAAATCTAGGGATACTACCAGGTGCAACACTGCTGCAGCTATCTCGTCGTTCTTCACTTCCAGACAACTCTTCTAAAACCATAGAAAGAGGAAGGGGCATTTGGTTTTCCAGAACTTTGGCACTGCTTGCCAAGACTAGCCCTTCACTTGGTGGAAAGGGTACAGACATACTTCTAGTTTGAGTATTTTCTGTAGAAGTATTTACTACAGGCGGCAATTTTAGAATGTTCACAGCCTCGTCATAAATCTGTAATTTTAAAATTATTCTGAGTTGAAGCATCGAGCAAATGTAACTTTCTATCTCAAGTAAACCTCAAGTTCCACAATAATACCTCTGAAAATGAGACATCAAGGAAAATTTCCTGCAGAAAACGTCTTGCTTGAAGACGATAGTTGCAGGATGCTAAGCTTTCACACAGATCAGAATAGAGACACGCATCATCCAGCATTTGGGGGTATTTCTGCTTAGAACTGTAAAAGGGTAAGGAACCACGAATCATACACAATCAAAGTTTACTGTACGGTCAATCACTCAAAATTGTCTGGTTCTGAGATAAAAAGTGCAAGACTTACTGGAGCAATGCTTGTTGACATGGTTTGATCCAAATTGGATTACTCATGCATTCTACATGTATCATCACTTGGGAACGGATCACAGCCCTATTGGGACTAGGAGCTCCAAACAGACTATCCTGAGTGGATCCTATCGTCTCAGTACTTGTAGTGCTTTCCAGACTACCACCGAAAGCGCCGGCACTCATTGTTCGTTGTCGTGATGGGCTTTCATTGGCTTCATTTGTCCCACAGCTACTCTCAGTTTCTGGAAAAAATTCGAGATTGAAGTTTAGTCAAAAGGTTAAACATGCCACATTTTTAAAACAATAAACTGTAAATTAAAAGTACCTGTTCTTGTTCGAATGTGATACGACCCGGCAGATATTTTGCGCTCGCGCTGAACAGGTGGGTGTTGATGGCTGTGCCTCAGAGAGCAAACCAGACAAGACGAAGTCTGATGGTGATACGGTCGGACTTCAGTATAAGATAGTCCGGACGAGCGTTCGCGACGTCTCCTAACGTGAGAACGTGTTCCTTTCGAACTGAGCGCACTTCGCGCACTACGCCGCGACCACCTCGCTCGATCTCTTTCTAGTCGACTTCCTCCAGCTTCTTCACTTCCTATTTCTTCATCAGACTCACTTGAAAGCTGAAGACTTTCATCAAGTTCGGGCTCCTCTCCTAAGCAAAATTGAAACAATTTAGTGAAAGACAGAAGACGAGTGATCATAAAGAAGTACTAAACGTTTACTTTTAGGACATGAAAAGAGGACACACCTATTTGTTGAGCACGCTCCATGTCAGTATATGAGAGAGAAGCTCCTCTCTTCCCTTTGTCACTCTGAGGTTCAAACCCATCACTGTCTCCAACACGTCGAGCACTTGCATCCACGAATGAAGGAGCACAATCATCGGTCTGAGAGGATGCTGTATTCGGATATAAGGAATGTGATAACAGAGGTAACGAAATACCCATATAGCACTGATTTGAATGCTTAATCACTTCTGAAGGCCCCGTTTTAAAAGGAGAGCTTGTAGCTGCTGGGATGTCAGGAAATATGTCATCTGGTACTTTGGAATCAAAATTTGAAAACCTATGAAAAGAAGAAAGTGGTCATGATTAGAAAAAACACTAGAGAAGAACCACCGAAATGTTATTGTCTTTTATCAAATCTTCCTTACACAGGCTGTGATGATTGCCTGTCTAAGCTCCTGACTTTTAGTCGACGCATAGAGCTCAGGAGAGAGGAAGAATGACGTTCTCTGGACAGTGGGGATGATGATAGAGCATTAAGATCATCCAGAAAGTTGTCAGTAGCACCAAATGAATGATGAATATTAGAGGAAAGGTTTGGAAGATGAGGTCGCTGCTGACGTTGTAGAGAACGCAGTGTGGCATAATCCGCCACATCTTGCTGACTCAAACGGGCACTCAAGACGGAATGAGTGGGTGACAGGTGATCAGATGCTCCACTCCCTGTCATCAAGAAAAATTATAGTTATTAATTCTATATTACATTCGTTGGAAGAGTTAACATTTTCACAATAATCCCAGTACCTTGGAAAGAAATTCTTCGAAATCGCTCTTCTTGCAGCCTGTGTGCAGCAGCACTGGAAGGTGTGGGATCTTCACTTAACTTTGCTGATTTCAAAGTGTTCAGTGATGTAGAACTTGGTATAGGACTTAGTGTTTGAATTCTCTCACTGAAAGAAGATGGAAACAATAATTAGGACACCATGGTATCACTTGCATGCTGAACTTACAAGAATACAAAAGACTTTCATCACAAGTACCTTGCTTGCTTAACACCTGTTGATTCACACGAGCAAACGCCACTATCTGAACAGCTGATTGATCCACTTCTGATCTCATCACAAGCTTTCACATTAGCTACAGCAGATACTTCAGCTCCTGCACCAAGGCCTGTAACATTATTTTCAGCTCCAGTTGTTCCAGTGGAAGACGAAGTTAAAAGAGAAGAACTGGGTGAACAGGTGACTCTCTGCAGCTGAGGACTGCCAGACTGACTTTCACTTAAGCTCCGTTGTTGTTTCCTTGGCCATTCAGGTGCAACTCTCTGGTGTGGTAGAGTACGTGCTTTTCGGCTTGGACCATCAACTGCGCAAAGGAAAAACAAAAGATATGAATTTATTTGGTGGGTGCGATGTAACAAGATTTCTTTTAACAGTGTTTAGTACAACAAATGACAGAACTTGTGTCTGTAATTAAGAAACAGTGATAGATATACATACCAGGTACAGGGGAAGCTTCATTCCAAAACTGAACACCACTGTTAGAGAAAGAATCATCCCACAAAGAGCTATCATCTTCCTCAGTAACAACACTGCTCTCAGTTTCTGTTTCATCCGCTAAGATCAGTGTTTGAGGAACAGAGTCCCCTTTAGAAGCCGTGACGCCTGAGTCTGAGGGATGGATGTTCTGATGGATAACAGGCCAACGTTCATGTCTATGGTGTCTGACTGTCATCCAACCTAAAAAATTATAAACACAATGTACTAACTATGGGATGAAGGAAAGACAAGCAGAAAAGAAACTTTTGTCAAGTTCCCTGACTGTTTTATCAGAAAAGAAAACCAACTTTTGTTTTAGGCTTTACAGTATAGAAAAGTCAAGGAAAAACGCAAGGATCAGTAGAAACCTTTTCCGAACAGAGCTGAACACAGAATATCTAGTACTGTGTATTAAGAAAAATTAAAGGAAACAAGTTAGAGGCATCAACATACCCAGTACAGAGAGAAGGTCAGCTCCTGCAGCTGTTGAGGCTACAAGTCCTATGGCATAAAAAGCTGTTGCGCGCAAAGAATACACAGAAGAATTCTGAGCAATCATTATCAAGGAATCAACGACTCCATCATTGGCTATCCATTCAAGGCCTGCAGTACTTGTTGCCAGATGACCTGCTGCCCACAGTGCAGCTTTCAAATCCAGGATTTCTTGTTCTGAGCTGTATTGCTGATTTTTCACGCACTGGGGACATAAATGATAAAATAATACTTTTAAAAAAACACTCCCTTCTCATTTACACCGATGAACAAATGTTATGTGTACTAACTTTCAAAAGAGAGTGTACTCTTGCATCCTGTTGCAAGAGCTTAAGCCCATCAGGAAGCTGAGACAATTGCCCATAAAAATGGGGAGGTATGAAAACATCTTTCACCAAATGTTTAGCAGAGCTCACTCGACGGCTGTAGTGCCCATCTTCTCCTCTTTGATGGAGTGATAATGCGTCATGGATTTCACCCTCAATGAAACGGACATATCTATGGGACAAATATACATCCATTTAATATATCTTTCCTTCTTCTTTTCATTTTTAAAGCACAGCAAAAACTCAGATAGTCTTTGACAAACATCTGTTTGCATCTTCCAGGTGTCTTCATACTCTCCACACAAATAAAATAGAACATGTCTTTTATAACAGATTGCTACTAAGCTTATAGAAGCGCAGTAAATTCCATTAAAATCTTACCTGTAATTAAACTCGAGTGCCCAATAATCCATTTGGGCACTAATAAATCCAGATTGCTGCAGATAGGAGAATCCAGCTGGTACCGATGCCAAGCGAATTTCAATAAGCAATTCCTTTTCTACTTTTGAATCAAGTGTTGGCTTCAGTTCGGCCAATGATTGAAGAAATAACTGAGAAAGAAAAAGAAAGAAATTAACTTTGGTATTAACAGTTTTACAAATAATTAGATAAATTCAAGCAACTTACAGGTTCATCACAGGCTTCATCCAAGGCATTAAGAGCAGCAAGACGAACTGATTTACTACTGTCTTTCAGTTGATCTATGACAAGTAACAAACCCCATTCATGAAAATTGGGAACTCGAGCTCGAAGCAACACAACCATAAACTGAGTTGCATATAGGCGAGACGATTCAGATCCTGATTTCAACACTGTCTCTAAAATTTGTCTAGGTAAGCCAGGAACAGCATAATCTAAACTCGACACAGCAAGTTTGATGTAGCAGTCATGGTTTGTCTTCACAACAAGCCGAAGAAGTAAACTTAACAGCCCAGCAGACTCTAGAATAATCAGGCCTTTCCTGCTCTGACATAGATGACCAATAAAGAGGAAGTAGTCCTGACAAAGCGAATTGTTTGTATGATGTGGACTGAATAGGCAGTCATGAGCACTCTTGGCTGAGAGAATATCTTCGATCTGAGAATGAATATCAGTTAACAACTCTCCCATGAGACGTGAGCCTTCCACTTCTTCTGCACACAGAAGAACATCAAAAAGTTCTATTCCAGCCAAGGTGAATGTGTTTGTCTGCTTCCTATTCCCTCCGAGCTCAACTCGGCTAAAACGGTTGCTTGATGGTTTATAAAAATGAACTAAACGTTTGATGAATGTTCGATGATTTGAATCTTCTAGTTTTAACAGTAAGTCACTTTGGCTCTTAAGAATAGAGCGAACAATCTCCCAGTTCCATGAAAATCCATCTTTGTTTGTCAAAACGCCCGACTCTTTGAGTGCATCTTCAGACTCTTTAGCTAACATCTGTTGAAGTTTGGATTTGGAATATCTTCCACGACTTGCAATGCCCATAACGCTATCGCTAAAGCGCCGGCGGCGCCTAAAAATTCCTGTTTTCTCAAAAGTGCCGTTTGAATTGGATCCTGCAATAATAATAATTAGAAATTATTTTGAGACATTTAAAATATAAGTATAGGTGTACTATACACATAACGCATTTGTAGGTTCAAACTAAAAAAATACATCTGATTTCACATTTTACAGCTTGACACATAACTAGTATGCAAACAAACCTGCTGTATCAGATGACTGAGTTTCTTCCCGAGTTGCCTTTCTTGCCTCTGAATGATAGCGGGTTGAAGATGTCAGAATCTGAGCCAAAAATAATGAGGCTGGAGCAGGTCGACGTTTTAAAAGTCGGTGTAGTTGATTCATTGCAGCTACCGACGCTTGTGCCTGTTGCTGATTTGCTTTTGTAACTGTCAATGCAGGCTGCATGGATGTCAAAATTTTGTGGTATGCCTGCTTTGAATGCAATGACTGATATGAACAAGATGAGGGATGGTCCAAAGGTGATGCGCCCACTGCATACCACATAAGAGAAGGTAGTGGTGGAGTGACATTGCAGCACTCAGGAGGAAGTAAGAGATGCATCATGTGCAGTAACTGACCTAAAGAAAAAATGTAAAGTGAGTTTGAATTGTCTCCTTTCACAAAATAAGAATTGGGAGGATAGAAGAAATACAAACCTAAGAGAATAGTAGCTCTCACAGAGAGAAAAGTATCTTCTGCCACAATTACTTCAACAATTGCAGCAAGAAGGCCTGCATCAAGAAAAGCCTGAAGTAATGCAGACAAGTGATTAACTACAATGTTGGGCCTAAAAATAAAAAACGAAACAATGAGATAAAATTTACAGATATTCAATAAATAAAAAACAACTTCGATGAAATCAGAGCTAAAGCACACAGAACGCCTCACAACTGACCTATACTTAGCTAGGTGTGGAAGAACACTTTTTCCTTCCGCAGCAATAAATCCCTCATTAAGACGCCAAGAATCCTGCGGATGTGAGGGGTCTACAGCATCTAGTGCCACACTCAGCTCATCTGTCCAATCTGGTAACGGGATACTTAGGAGATCATAAAGAAGATCTAAGACAGCCTTCTGAATAATACAACAACAGATGAAAAAAGAAAGCATTATGCATCTTAAAATCCACAGTGTAAAGGTATTTAATAAAACAAAAAAAGAAAGAAAACCAGACTCTATATCATGGAGCTATAAATACGTACACGAATTTCAAGCTGCTTGAGGTATAATACGTCTACTAATGCACGAAGACCAGAGTTCCCACAGGGGCTACAAAAGTGAAGAAGCCCTGGCCAAGATCTTAATATGGATAGTAGTGCATTATGACTTGAAAATAACCGGATTTCCCTCTCCCGAATTTCTCTTTCTGATCTGAAAACACAAAGAAAGCAATGCACTCAAAATCTCAGAGTGCAAACAACTTTGTGCTTGGATTTAACGCATGCCTAACACCTACACAAAAATGAGTCACAACCAAAGCTGAGTGTAAAAATGTTATGGTTTCTCTGTTAAGCAAACGAGGGTAAAGTTAACTGTTTTAAGTGTAATTTAAATGTTTGAAACACAGAAAGCCATATTCCATACATTATTCCTTTGTAACTGTTATTTCCAATAAATCTAAGTACTAAAACATCTCCACCACATCTTGCTATATAAATTTGTGCAAAGACGTGGTGCAGAAGTTGAGGCTAGAAATGCAATAAAAGAGAACCAGGCTGTGTTTTCAAGGCTGTAAACCAAAGGATTCCAAAAGTAGAAGATTTAGTTAAATATAAGTCACCGAAAATACATACTTAGCTTTATCAGAAGTACCTGCTGAGCCCTTGCGGAAGTAAAAATCACAGTACGGCTCAGCAAAACACTGCAAATCTAATCGAGCTGCAGATCTAGTTTCAGGTCTGTCTAGTAAAAATAATAAACATCCAACAAGTGATTCAGAGACTCTTGGAAGACCGCAATGTAGAATATTCCGCACCAAAGGAGTGATTCCCCCACATTTTATGAAGAGGAATGGGTTTAACACACCTGTAAATACGGTTTGTAATATTAACCAATTGAGTGGTTCTTTACAAAAGGAAAGAAATAATCCAGAGTTATTCTTTATGTACTCACATATTTCACAAAGAACTGCAAGTGACGCCCTCAACATGCGATCATTTGCCTCCTCCGCTCCATTTGCAAGGGAAATTAGACATCGCACAAGTGCAATGGGAAAATTTAATGGACTGATTGCTAGAAGTCTACGAATAATGCGCATAGCTTGGATTCGCTCCAAATCATTTCGGATTGCAAGATCAAGACTCCTACAAAATAAGAAAACAAAATTAAAATTAGCCTTCATATAAATATATATATATATATATTAGAGAGAAACATCAGGAAACAAACATACCTTGCAATAAGGCTAGGAATTTGCAATCTAATGAGGGTACAGACATCATTTTCATCTTGTAATAGATAACGGACAGCACGCAATCCGGCAGCTCGTACTTGTGTTGCTTCATGAACCAAAGCAGCTCGTAAACTACACAAAATAGAAGTTAATGATACATACACATCACATTTTTTTTTTAAATTGTGCATCTACTCACCAACAGAGAAGTTCTTCCTTAGTGTATCCTAGCTGATTATGATTAATGCTTGGTTGACTGACTAGTTTGACAAAAGCATTCAAATAACCAAGTCTCTTTCCCTCCACAATACCATGTCTTTGACAAACATGATTGAATATTTCTTGAATGTTTTCTATAGGATCTGTTAAAGAGCGCGGTCAAAAATTAAAACTCCTAGTTTAACAAATCAACAGCTTCAAGACATCAAGATACTGTCAGGTGAAAAATTAGTAGTGTAGATTAACTAAAATAAAATCAATAGAATCACACACATCTTGTTTCAATAAAGCAGAGCAAGATCAGAGAAAGAGCAAAATATTCTTGCAGAAGATGTAACAAAAATCAAAACATGAAAAGATGCAAACATATCAAGAACGTCCCAGAACACACTCCATGATTTACATCAAATGACGCACTTATAGAAAGAACGTTCAAACGTTAAAGAATGAACTAGGGCTTAAACCGGTGAGTCAATTTGAGGTTTTCATCATGTAAAACTAGTTTTGCTAATCAACGGTAAGTACCTTTAGAAAGGTCCAGTTGGACATTCTCGTCGTCACTGTCAAGGCGGCCTGCAGAAATGTGACATAAAAATATTAAGTGAGTAAAAATATTTTCCAAGGTTAAATCAGTAAAATTTTGCAAATTTCGGGACACTTACTACGGTTAAATCGCCCAGATCTTAGGCTTCTCCCCCGAATCATCCAACTCGCGATCGCCATTTTCCATCTTTCCGATCGTCTTTTGTTTTCTTTTTTCAATGACGAATCTCGAAGAATGAGGGGCCCAACCTACAATCTGAAAGGCTCGACCTCGCGCACGCTGATTGGTCAGTCATGGTAACTTGTAGGGACTTTATTACTGGATGTTGCACAAACTCGCTCTTCAGCCGTAGGGGTGGGGTTTATAAATTATTCGCAGTGTATGTGTCCTGTAAATAGTAATTATTTGTTTACGTTTACATTGTTCTTGACTTTCTTTCGAACAAGTTTGTCTTGAAATATTTGACAAGAAATTCAGAATAGGGAATGGAGAGGGAGAGCCAATCTTTTAACGAATTCCAATGAAGAAAAGATGTTATTTAGCAATAAGAGTGTCAAAGTTTTGTTTGTCTGCATCGTTATAATATCAGCGCTGATATTTTATATAATTGGGTTGTCATTCTTTCCTGCTACATTTTTAACTAAGGGATCTAATTCTCACTTAAAAAATGCTTTGTCTATACACTATACAAGCACCAAGAACGACATTGACATTATAAGCCATGCTGGAAGGTACATTTTCCCTGTTCAAGAGTATCACGTTTATTATTCTACTAAACAAATTATAAAAATAAGATTGAATTTGTTCCGTTCAGAATTCAGGAAATAGTTGTAGCTGTGGTAGCTTGTGGAGATCGCTTGGGTGAAACTCTAACAATGTTAAAATCAGCCCTCGTGTTTACTGACTGGTGGCAACCATTAAGATTTATAATACTTGCCGATGATGATTTAATACCAAATTTCAAGGAAAAGGTAAGCCGGAGGTCAAGATATCTACTGAGGAAAACATATCAAGATATGAAAAAATTAATGGATTCACTGATCGAAATTTTAAAAAGTTAGTAGTGTATGCAGACAGTTGTAAGAGTATACTAATATGCCTATTTATTCAGCTTACAGAATGGAAATCATCTCTGAACAACTCCTTGAGTTTTGAGGTTCACCCCATAACTTATCCCCTAAGAGGAAATACTGAAGAATGGAGAAAGCTTTTCAAACCCTGTGCTTCTCAAAGGCTCTTCTTACCTGTGAGCTCATCACAATTTGAGTTGCATAATTTGCACTTTTATGTACATTACTGTTAAAAGAGAGATTTAGAACTGTTATGAATGGAAAGTTGTCTTTTGCAGGAAATCCTGAGACAGATTGACTCTGTATTGTATGTAGACACTGATACACTTTTCCTTTCACCACTTAAGCTTATATGGAATCACTTTAGTGCCATGAATTCATCCCAAATGGCAGCTCTTGCATTTGAACATGAGGATCCTAATACTGGATGGTACAACAGATTTGCTCATCACCCATTTTATGGGCCATATGGTAAGCAGCATGTTTCCTACTTTCTTAACATACTTTCATCAAAATTTTTAAAGTGAGTCCCTGTGCTTGTAGGAGTTAATTCTGGTGTGATGCTCATGAACCTTACTCGAATGAGAGAGTTTCATTGGAATGACTATGTCATACCCATTTACAAAGAGTTCAAGTTAAAAATAACCTGGGGAGACCAGGACATCATCAATATTATTTTTCATTACCATCCCCGTATGTATATATCACTAATTATTTTTTAATTGTATCCAATTTTAAATTAGATTGTCAAAACTTTTACTTATACTTCTTTTGATGAAACAAGGATTTTTAACTATTTCAGACAGATTGTATATTTACTCATGTAGATTTAATTATCGGCCTGATCACTGCATGTACATGAGTGTATGTAAAAGTGCTGAAAAAGAGGGCGTAGCAGTCCTTCATGGTTCTCGGGGAACATTCCATTCAGAGAAGCAACCTGCTTTCAGAGCTGTTTACCGAGCCTTTGAAGAAGTAAGAATAATTTTGAAATTACTAAACTGCTGTTGGCACAATAAAAACATATTTCTAAATTTATTTCTTAAGAAAATCAATGTAAAAATTATGTTTGAAATTTTCTCATTTTTTTTTCAGTACCAATTGGGAAGTGATTTACTTCACTACTTGGAATTGCCAATCAAAGCATATTTGGATGATACAACCCAAACAAATTGTGGACAAATCCATTCCATATACACACATGCTATGGAAAAATATATTGCAAAACATCAAAGCTTATGACATTTAGGATTCTTCTTTTTTTTTTTTTTTTTTTTT
>CABIKL010002345.1:0-12797 GCA_902196195.1 Aptinothrips rufus
ATTTTGCAATTACCGCGCGATTAAACGACGCAGATGCACAAAATTGATTTGACCACCAGTTTTACGGCAAAGATACACCTCAGTGCCCAGGCTGACACAGTCACCGCAACAATGTGACCCCATGACAGAGCGTGAGGGCCGCGAAAAGTACTTCCACCCCCACCCCTCGCCGACGCCACGAAATTTTCAAGCGCCGTGCGCCTCGGGAAAGCGTCGGCCGATTTCAAATTTCTTTTTTCCAATGTTCTGGTGATACTATAAGGTTTTTAAAACCGGGCTTCTCACACCATTTCGTAACTTCGCGGGCCACCCTAGCGTGCAACCAAACGTGACCTCGCTATTGTAATTTCGTTGTAATAAGCACTAATTACATTTGGCAATTACAGCGCGATGTACCCGAACAGATGCAAGATACCGACGCGGATTTTAGTTGTAACGATAGAAGACCCCTAAAAGCACAGTCTAACACTCTATCCGCGCTCATGTAAGCCCGCGCCAAAGCGCGAGGGCCGCGAAACAAAATTCCATCCCCTCCACTCGCTGACGCCTCCAAATCTTGAAGCGCCGTGCGCCTCGGGAAAGCTTTGTCCGATTTCAATTTTTTTTTTCCTGCGTTCTTTTGAGGGTTCGAGGTATACGAAATTGCACTACTCACAATTTTTTTTAATTTATGGGCCAGCCTAGCGCTCAGCCCGAGCCTCGGAGCATCGGGTGTCGGGGTACGATATAGCCGAAGCCGAGACGTTCTTTACTATCCGCGTTTGGTATTCTTGACTTCTTCTCAACTTCCGTTCTGGCTATCTCCAGACTACCCTATTGATCTATGCTTATAACAGAAAATATCCTGGGTAGTGCAGAAACTCAAAAATTTAATAATTATTATTTGAGAGATTGATGCCCACTCTTAACCTTTTCAGAGGTCTGAGCACGCGTCAAATGTGCGATAGGTCATTCAAGACGGTGCTTGTGTGTAAACTCCGTAGAACTCTCCCCGTTCACGCCCATGACTTTTTGATTGGCTGAGCTGAGGCGAAGCCAGTTACATGACCGCAAGAAATTTTCCCTGTTTGTTTGTGTGTTTGTGTTTGTATTTTTGTGAGCACGATAACTACTTCCGAACGGTTTGACCGATCGTCTTAAATTGTGGTTTGTGATTAGGTCTCACTAAAAGCTCGGCGGGGATTGAATTTCAGCGTTGTAGCTGAATTTTAAAGCGTGGTTGTAAGGGATGTCTAAGGTATGATTTAAGGGCGGATATGAACTTTTTCCGGACGAGGTCGTGTCGGGTGTTAAAATAGGGGTTTCTAATGACGCTGCTATGATGACGACGTGGCCCCTTAAAACGGTATCTTTTCGGGCCCCGTCAGCTCTTTTTTTCCCATTTTTCCCATTAGGGGCAAACCCAAAAAGCCTGAAATCCCGGTCCCCATTGTTACCACCCAGTCCGTCACTGGCTTCAGGCATCTTTGGAACAGCCTATTCGCAAGAGCAATCTAGTGGGGGGAGGTGGGGGGCGTTTCTGTCACGGTCCTATCCGATATACAAGGTAAGAATAGTTTCGTTAGGTCACTGAAAAGAGGGGGGAGGGGGGGTCAGTAAGTGCTCTTCAGTCGGTATAGTAGATCATGATCGGCCCTCAAGTACGCTGTTGCAGTCCTTCAAGCCACGGCACATCTTATTCCATTACGCATACGCAACCCTCCGCGTCCACATCCGCTCAGAAAGTAGTTCGCAGAGAGAGACGAGTAAAAATGCCACAAACTCCTACCGAAACGCCCACTGTTATAATAAAAAAAACGAATAAAAACCGGTTTCTCTTTCAAATAAAACCTGATTTTAACGAACAAGTGGGGCCCGTCCTTCCGCCTAACCTACGTCGCTCGATCCCAACTTCGTTGCAGGTTATATAGAACTCTCCACTCGCTTGCCGGCAAAACTCTGGTTCGGCAGGCCGCGGCGTTACTGGGTCCTCCGGGCTCAGATTTCAGTATCTTCATTTGTGAACAAATAAATTGTGGCCGTTGAAAATTGCGTAACGATACCCACCGTTTTGCTATTTGAAATTCAGACTTGAGAGCATATTGTTGTTTACTAGTGCTAAAATGTATATCTTGACTTATAACGTCTTGTGCGATTGCCATGACTTGAACATTGTCATAAAAAAATGTGAATTTTTTGCTAGTTTGTGGTTACGCACATGCCTGGACTTCCGACGAGGGGTCAGTCAGTCATATAATAATGGTACCAACTTTCTGTAACTTTTTTTTTTTTCGCCGTATTGGCAGTTTACTTCGTTTTCCAAAGAAAGTAAAATGAACGAAGGCATTCCGTACTGAAACTGTCATAAACAGGCTAAAAACGCTAAAATTGCAGCTGAATTGTTGATTTTATTCTTTGTAGTTCGATTTAGTGAATGTTATCTTGTAATCCTGTCTACAAACTAAGGCCGACTGACTGACCCCTCGACATCCGAGGATTCGAGAGATGGGTTCTCCAAATTCATTTCCCGTTCACTCGCGTCCTCTCCTGACGTTGAGGGCAGCACTTTGACCCGAGCCGAGCCCACACGGCGAGCCGTAACGACGTCCTCCAAGTTTAGCGATCCACTGGAGACGACTTGTGAGATATGAGTTAGGTGTGTGATTTGGGCCTGGCCTGTTAACAACCCAGCAGCTCGTCATTTTCGGGGAGTATATAAAAGGATTTTAATTGGGGCTGAAATAAAGACCTCCAAATCTGCTATTGTGTTGCCACAAGATAGAACATTAGACTGCTTAGTGATTTTGCAACAAGCAGTGCTATTAAAGCAAAACTAATGACAAAGAAAGACTTGGAGCGCTAGAAACAAGCTGTAGTAAGTGACACTTCATTTCTCTCGGTCACCCTTTCTCTTTATACGTCGATCCAAGATCCAAAGCTATCATATCTCTCCACATTAACGTAGGCTATTGCGTGCTACATCGCAGGCTTCGTAACGAAAGGTCTCCCAGAAAATAAGAAATATAAATCCCGTAAAGATACATTATCGTCAACGCTAGGGGCATGCAACTCTGGTGATTATGGTGGTGGGCTCATTGCTTCGAGGTCACTGAACGATGGTTTGACGGTCCCAACGAAAGACGTAGTTTAAATTATTGCAATGATATTGCTCGCGATTTTGTGAACGAGGCAACGGGGAGTGGAGCCTTTAGAAATCAAAACTGCTGCTTGCAGATGAATCGCTCTGAAAATCTCATTGATGACATGTAACAAATACAAGAAGATCAGGAGATGTATCAACTTTTGTCGGCTCTCGAATGGAAACATCTCAGGATGTACGTAAGGCATCAAATGAATGCACTAGGTTCGGTTGGGTTTGGTAAGTTACTGGCCCTTCGGATGTGTTTGCGTGTTGATGCGCTCTGATGAAGTTACGAGCACTCGGATCTTCTTCACTTCAACCTCCACTTTCACTGCCGTTCATCCGCTTCTGACACCAATGTAGAAATCCGATTAACAAACTTGGTCCGACCAGGGGAGGAGCAGGACTCAGTGATCGCTCGAACTTTATTCGCGATTCAAGAGTCCAGCACTCGCCATCTACTGGAAAGCCTACGTGATTTCAAGACGATGGAACTGTACGTGTGGGAAACTGATGAGCGCGGCATACCTTCTGATGAATCTACTAACGTATTAACTCTGCAATATGAAATGTGGTTCAACAAGTATCGTCAGTTACCCACTGAGTCGGTTTCTCGTTGGGTTCGAGGATCTGTTCATTTTTGTTATAGATTAGTTTCAACCCTATGAAACTAATAATCTCAAAACAGATATCCAGTGGTTGAAGTGGTGTGGTTCAGAGAACAGGGAATAAATCAACTTCACAACAATGTGGCGGACAATCGACTGGCTTTATTTCCCAACAAGACCGCAGTACAGGGGTAGGGGCCAGCACCAGCGAAACATCCGACCAATGGGAAAATAGATAGATAGTATGGCCAACTTACAAGTTTCCGTACATGTTACCAACTGAACTATTTTATTACAATATTCATCACGATGACGAGAAATGAAAGAGGACTCAAAAACTCAACAAAGTAATTTTGGCGTATTCTTACTCTGGTTAGTTTAAGCTCTTAGCGCCTTGCACAGCACGAAGCGAAATATAGCGAAATTGGTCCAAAGTACCGGACATATGAACCCGGGGGGGGATACTGATCTGGAGCTGTCAAATAGGGGACCATTAGCTGAACCGATATCTGAGCTGGAGCTGGATTGAACTAATTCAAAACGAAAATATCTGAATCCGACGCGACATTTTACCGAGTTTTCAGACATTATACCTGAAGCCAAAATCAGCTGTTTCGAGTATGCCTGAGACCTGAGTTCGACGAGACTTAAACTGGTGTTTAACTGAGAGGCAGCTGAAAAGAGCATCAGCTTTTTAAGGCATTAACTGTGTTCGAAAAAACTATAACTCATTTTACACTGAGTGAGAGACGAAAATACCTGAAAAACCCGAGTATCAGCTGATCTGAGCTGATCTTGTCATCGAAACAGCTTCTTGAAATACATCTTAAACAGTCTGATAACCAGCCAGATGTGTGCACACTTACAGTATGACACACCACTAACTGGTTTCTTCATTCACGTGCTTAGTTTCTTACTTGCAAATCGTTCATAAACTACAAACAAATCCCAACCGTCATAACGTATTAATAAAATCGTAAGTTTCATGGATGTAAAACATGAGTAATAGCTGAAATTAGCTCCATCAGTTAAAACTCTGTTAAACGACGGTCTTGCTCAGCACTTTTCAGTAGACCTGAACACTTGCTTATTTTACCTGCTCCGTCTGATTCTTACCTGAATGATCACGCCGGGGACATTCGTAGAAAAGTCATTTTCCACAGCCGCGAAAGTCAGTTAATGTCAGCTCGATCAGGTAAAATCAGTTCTTGCACATGTCGTTCAGTTACTGGTCAACTATTTGACAGCTCCTGCTCAGTAGTCTTTTTCCCCCGGGAACAGACAAGAGCAGTCTGCGATATGGTAGAGGAGGGTGCACTGAAACGAAGGGAACAAGGAAAATCCAAGAACGTAACCGAATTCACGAAGAACCCTGAACAAAAATCCGACCAGTGTTGCGAATTCCCCGCCCCGCCCTCCAAGCTCATGCTACATTGTGATATTTTGTCAGCGCGCGTTCGGGAATTCACCCGACTGAGAGCAGAGCTGTATAAGAGATAATGTCCCACCGCCACGGCCAGTGAGAGCTGCGGCGGAGTAGCGCAGCGTGCCCTTCAGCAGCCGAGGCTTCATTTCGACCTTCACTCTGAACTCGACATGCAACAATGGTACGTACGCGCCGGACAAGAGTGCGGCACTCAATGGGTGGCTCTACAGTTAGAATACCGTGTTGCCTCATGCAGGCCTTCTAGAGTGCATTTCTGACCCTCAATTTTTGATAGCTTAATCGGTTCATGATTGGCTGAGCGAAGCCAGTGGATCGGCGGAGTTAAAACCTGTTGTCTGTCTGTGTGTACGTCTGCACAGTAACTTCCGAACGCGTCGAGATACAGCCTAGCGCTTGAGAAGTCAATGTAATATCATCAAAAGACACACTCCTATTTATTTTCAGCTTTCCATCTTAATGTTAAAGGCGGGATGTAAGATCAGTAAAAACAAAATTTAGAATGTACGACAGTCAAATCAGATTCTGAAGAGAAACTGGAGCAGACATCGATATGTTGCTCGCTGCCTGAGTAAAAGTTTGGTAGCAAATCTGATCTGAGCCTCATACATTTTAACTTGTGTGTTTACTGAGAGGGAGGCCTATATGGATATGAAATTTCAATGTGTCTCATGTTGTTGCTTAGGTTTAAAATGTTTGCAGATGTCTAATCTGTCGTTTAAAGATACCTTGTTTCATAAGTGAGCCTTGTTTTTTCATGAAAATAGTTCACTGAACACACTGATCGATAAACGGGGAAGTAAATATGCTGCAAAATTGCTGGGGGACGACGGACTTTACTTTTTCGAACTTTCATCGTTGGTATTTCCACTAACAGCCTTTAAAACTGATCATGTTATGGATGTCTTCGAGTAAACTTTTTGTGTTTTGTGTCATGCAATCGTGATTTGGAGTGACTGTGATGTACTTTGTGAGCTAGATGCCACTTAACACGGGGGACATAGAAATGCTGCCTATTCGTAGACTCGTAGAGTCACCCCCTGGGCTTCTGTACATCGGTCTCAAACACATAGGTTGTACCCCTACATGGCATGTCGGCCAAAATCGTGTAGACGGCGGTTTGCCTTTACGTGGTCATTTCCGAATAGGGCCATGAGGTCAGCAAGGATGTAATTTTTAAACAGTATATCGGCTTACTCTGGAAGACTCTGGATCGAGGCCCGAAGGGCCTGGCGCCTAGCCGAAAGCGCTGCAGGCCGAGGAGAGCGTGGACAAGGGTTGAGCGTGACGGACTGAGCAAGCGTAAACATTTTGCGAGCTCAGCCTGTTACGCGAGGTAACTGTCTGGCGTACGCCTGACCTAGTACTAGCAGACACTATGTCAAACAGTATTCCAAAATTCCGTATGGAACTGGTCTAGCCAAGACATCAAACTTGGCGATTTTGCCTTAAAAATGGCACGCTGAAGTGAATTGGATAATTTTACCTAAAAATGGCGCATTTTCGTACATTTGTCCAATCTTAGGACCGGTACTAAAAAAAATATCGAACTACAGCACCCCTGGGAGGCGTTAGATGTACAGAGCTCATAGGGAAGCGAGGCGAGGACCAGATCACTTACGAGCTAGGTACACAAATTTCCGGTAGTCCTTGGTAGTCCAGTCATTGGACGTCTAGTGGAAGTCCACGGATGTACAAAGGAATACTAAAGTAGAGCTTTTTAGGGGTTGTGTTTAGCTTATTGCCTTCGTGTCGGCACTGTGGGAATTGCATTGGACGTCCAGTGCACAGTGGGCCGACCCTGCAAGTCATTTCACTCGGCGGTGTGGTGGTGTGCCCGCAGCCTGGTGCTGCTCGCGCTGCTGGCGGTGCTCGTGGCGCTGGCAGACGGAGCGTCCCGCTGTCGTCTGCGTCACAGGGGACTGACAGCGAGGGAGAAGGAAGGCCTTCGTGATCTTCACAACCAAGTGAGGCGCAAGGTGCTGAACGGCCAGGTCCGAGGCCAGCCCGCCGCCAGGGCGATGCCCGACTTGGTAAGTCCACTCTACTGCCTTAGGAGCTGCATTTTACGGCAGCAGAAACTACCGTTCTTGGAAAAGCGACATTTGAACACATTCAGTGCGCCGTGGCCGTGTAAGGGTCACATCCCGGCTACGTGTGAAAAAGAGGTTGTTTGTGTAGAGGTCTGAGCTAATTTAGTCAGGTCGAGTTGGGGGACTACGCAGTAGCCTAGTATAATTCCGACGTATTTGGCCGGCAACTGTATATATCGAATGAATATCGTGGAACACGGGTGTGGTTTCTCTGTTTACAGAGTCAGCGCACGCGCACAGGTGCCACTTTAATTTTTTTTTAATTTCCTAGCTGGACGAGGTTTGAAGCCAAAGCGCTGTCTACGCTTTAACTCGGCAAAGCTTGCGCCTCAGTCCGTTGAGCTCGCCGTTGACGCGATGCAGACCGCTTTACGACAGACTGTTAGACGGCATAGCGAATCTAACGAACGACATCTAAACATCGTTTCGACTCAGATGCCCGGCGGAGCACAGCCACTAGTAACGTCGATTGCACTTTCTTTGTTCGCAGAGGTGGGACAGAGCACTGGCAGTGGAGGCCCAGAAGTGGGCGGATACTTGCCCCGACGGCCACGATTCCAGGGGTCATCGCGGAGATTGTGAGCAGCCCTTCCGTTATGCAATATTACTGGCGTCAAGGATTGTTTACCTATTAAAAGAATTGATTTCGCAGCTCGATTCCCCGGCGGTGTGGGCCAGAACTTGTGGTGGAAGTACGGCGATGACGACGCCACCCTGGACGTCCGGGAACCTCTTAGATCGTGGTCGGGGGAGCATCGCAAATACACCTACGGAAGCAACAGAAATGTGCCAAGAGAAACAGGACACTACACGCAGGTAACTAACACTTCTAGTGAACCAGAGCAGTGTTTGAGAACTAGGCCTAAGACCTAAGAGGAATGAGAGCGAGCTTTTGAGGTTCCTATCTTTATTATATCTTGGGTAATAGTTTACTCCCCTTTATTTTAATCGATTAAAGCTTCGACTTAGGAACGTGGACTACCTCCGTGAAACCATTAACTCTTATGAACGATGTGATGTATGTCAAGGGTTTCATGGGGTTTTCTCGTTCCAGACACACAAATTTCCAAATAGGGCGGCAGTGAGTGTTGCACATGAAAAATTTGAGGCAGTTGTCTCCAATTCAGAAATTCCCGAAAAGTCCTTTTCCGCAGTGTTCCTAATAGTTCAGTAATAGGATCCAGATCCAGATCCAGATCCATTGTTTGAGTACACTCAGCACTTTGTTGTGAAGACAACAACCTTAATGTCTCGCATTGAGCTGGTTAGCCTTTCAGGACCCACGCAGATTCATCTTAATGTATTTTGCGAATCGGATACTTTTAAATCCCACATGTAGTTAATAAGTACACGTTGAACATTTCGGCCATAAAGGTATCGTTTGACTATCCAAACATGTTCTCTCTCTCTCTCTCTCTCTCTCTCTCTCTCTTTCTCTCTCTCTCTCTCTCTCTCTCTTTCTCTCTCTTTCTCTCTTTCTCTCTTTCTCTCTCTCTCTCTCTCTCTCTCTCTCTCTTTCTCTCTCTCTCTTTCTCTCTCTCTTTCTCTTTCTCTCTTTCTCTCCTTCTCTCTCTCTTTCTCTCTCTCTCTCTCTCTCTCTCTCTCTCTCTCTCTCTCTCTCTCTCTCTCTCTCTCTTTCTCTCTCTCTTTCTCTCTCTCTCTCTCTCTCTCTCTCTCTCTCTCTCTCTGTCTCTCTCTCTCTCTCGAATCGAGTCATAGACGATAAGATTGAGATCGTGTTGAAGGGAGTTTATAAGGTAGACTTGGCTGGCATGCCGAGCCGAGGTGGGTCAGGACTGCACGACACGACGCGTGCATGCGATATATATAAAATAATGGTTCCTTTTGATTTGCAGGTGGTGTGGAGCACGACTACCAAATTAGGGTGCGGCTACTCCGTTAGCACGGATGGTACAAAAACTGTGGTCTGCAACTACGGCCCGGCAGGGAACATAGATGGCTACTTACCCTACCGGCGGAGCTAGCTCTTACATTACCACCACGCAGGTTTGATCTGCTTCACAGTCAACGATAGTGCGCAAGCATTTCAATGCGGTGTTAGTAGGTTAGAGTCTGCCGTGACTGGGTCCGTCAAAGCACTATCCTCGTGACACTGTATTGCCCGCTGCCGATGGCGTCAAGGGGCTGACAACTGAGATCCCTGGAGGACAATGCGACACATTCCAACAGCTTAACAGTACTAATGTATCTGCCGCGAGAGAAACTGTAAGCAATCCGATCTGCGGGACACCACGGAACACTAACGAATCTGTGAAAAGGTCACGAAAGGCCATTTTTCGCGGTGATGTCACTTCTCATCGCTATGATTTGGGTTTTATAGGTGTACCATTCATGCCGAAGCCTGGAAGGTAAACAGTAAGTAAAATAAGCAGCCTTCAAAGTGGACCCGCATTTCCTCTCCATAGATTTGTTACTTCCTTTTCCATAGTTCCTTGTTATCCCGCAGATCCGATAGTCTTCAGTTGCTTTCCAATGAAAGGTTAGTGTTGAACAAACAAAATTTTTTCGAAAGGTGAACTGAAAATTTTGCAAACAATTGAGATTTTGATTGGAAAGCTTTTTACAAACCTTTACGAACTGTAACGATATGATAGAAAGTTGCACCTGATCTGAGAATGAAAATTTAAAAGAAATATATAAAACAAAATGTAAAAATATTACCTGACATTGAAACTTTTAAATTAAGCTATAGTACAAAATGTAAAAATGTTATGTGTTCCAAATGTATTTACAAAATACCGAACTCAATAAACACCGAAATATATGTCCACACTTATTAATCCAATTCTGTGTGCATCATCGGGCTCCTTCTACTGATGTGACCATTCATCTCACACTGAATATTGGCACTTCATGCTTCCTTATTCCATTTAATGTTGTCTTCCATTGTGACACATTTTCCACCTTTTCGATATTCAGCCTCAAGCTCATGTAAGTCTACAAACGTTCGGTCAAGTATATGTTGGCAATCTGTTTGGAATCACTGACGGACAGAAATATAGAATTATAGGAACCATACTTCCAAATTGTTTCTTTTTTGATGGGATGTATGTGTAACGCCTATAGAAAGAGCCGTAACTGAGGCGGGCGGAGGTCAACATAGGAATGTGCTGAGTATGGACTCTAAGTGACGTATCAGCAAGCACATACCTTAAACATTAATTACACACCTGTTACTTTACCATGAATAGAGCTTCGAAAAGACGCAACTGAGTTGCACATTCTCCTATTAATTAGCCCTGTTTCTCTATAAAAAAAAAAGACAACCATAACCTCTGTCTCAAAGTCACACACAATTTAGAACCGATGGCCTTCGCTGCCCTGCAGATACGTATACTGCAAAATAATTTCGTCACTTAACGAACTATTTCGTGACGAATTTTTCGTCACTTGACAAATTTCGTGACGGATGCTTTGCAGGACATAATTGACGACTTTTTCCTCAAAATGATGACACACTCGTCAACGAATTGTTCGTCATAACGTCAATCTGCTAAAGGGCTTAGCACTTAGCGAGACGAAGAATTCGTCAAGTGACGAAATACTCTCAAAAGCTCGATGTCGAAAACTTCGTAAATGCCACAATACGACACATTCTTTTTCCACAATTAGCCATAGATTTTTCGTCAAATAACACGCATGTTTTTAAAGTGTCACTCGGAGTCCACACTCAGCATATTCGCCGTACCGACGTATCTTTCGTTAGAGGACAGCGGACATTCTTTGGACCTTGTCGTCCCAGACAGGCAGCCCCTGTGGCGCTGCGCTGCGCGAGCGTCGCTATGGGTCCCACACGGAACATAGACACCTGATATATGCCTATCAGACGTCTTATATCGTCGTGTAGTAGACGAGACGTCCAAGTGGACAAAATCCGAAGATCTATTAGACGTCTCTAGATCTAAAAGACGTTTAACAGGCGTCCCGCTAAATGACTTAAGACGTCTATCGGTCGATGCAGACGTAATTTAGACACCTTGTACACGTCTACAGCCTACAGCCATCTATATCTAGTCTAACGCAGTTATAGAACAGTGTCGACCTTGTTGATCTAAGGTAGACGATCTGCTACAAGACCTAGTAGACCCCTGTTTTCCGTGTGGGCACTGTACTGCAGCAGAACTTGAGACTGGTGACCAGACACCTGCTTCTGAAGCAAAGGCACCAGCTCAGCCTGCCCCAGCCTTAGGTATAGTCTCGTTGCAGAGCCGTTTCCGACTCCCGTTTTTGTGATTTTAGCGTTCTCGGCCACGTTTGACCCACCGTATTTTTTTCGTTTGAAGGGCCTGCGGACGCCTACCACCCAGGCAAGGCACTCTAGCACACCATCTTCCACATCCCGGATCCCGGGTCACCTCACCCCCTCCTCGTCCCCCCCTTTCCAGGTAGATACCCCCTGAAAACGTGAGAATCGCGCAACAGTACGGTGGGGTGGGGTACCACCACCCCGAGACCAACTGCCTTATCGCGTTCCCGGCCATTTTCGATGACCTATATTTTTGTTTCAAAGGTTACCAGTAGGATTCAAACGTGAAGGAGGTTCCCCCTCCCCCCGGCCACCCCCCACCTCCCCTACTACCCCCGCAACCCCCACCACACCTTCCGAGACAAGCAGCTGTACGGAACTGTTGTAAATACGCTTGGAGTAAAGTTTGGAGAACGTGAAATAGTCGATGTTGTGTCGAAGTAACCACATATCCCCGTGAGGTAGGAAATTTCCTAAAAAAAAAAAAAAAAAAGGTCATCTGATTTTTCTCCCAGGGTGGTGGGTGGGTACTCCTCATTCTGACCCGCAATGCCTGCGACGTGCCCGGTGTGCGCCACTGAGCCTAGCACAGCGTACCATTACTATGCTAATGTCACTGCCGCACGGTGGTCAGAGCGGTTCGCGTCATGTTGGTTCTGCTTCAACGCGTTTGAAGTAGGGCTGCTTCAATATGGTTTCTCATAACCGCCATGACCGAACGCTGTTCGAAGCTTGCGTTTAGGCCGTCACATCGTAGTTGCGAGACGAAGAGCAGAGCTTCCGTTCAGGACTCAGTTCAACGATTCACTCTAGTTAGATGTGCGTCGCACATGTTTCTGTCACGATCAAATCTAAACTGCAATAAGAGGGTTCAAGAGAGGTGTGTCCAGAAATGGACTACAAAATCATGCCCAGTCCAGTAACGGACAGCTTGGGTGGAAGATAACTTATGTTATTGCGCAGTTTAGAACACCTTTTTTTTGTTTTCTGAACCTACCGCCTAAATTAAGAGTGTTGGAAAATTCAAAAATAGTTACTGACGGAAGAGAGTTTAAAGCAACCACAGCTGCGATCAGTTTTGAAAAACAAAATGCATTTTACATGCAAAGAAATTCTGGAAACAATCAACGAAAACTACAGAGATTGCGCAATGTCTGATTAACGACTTAAATTAATTTTAAGCGCTATTTTTTTTTTTTTTTTTTTTTTTTTTTTTTTTTTTTTTTTTTTTTTTTTTTTTTTTTTTTTTTTTTTTTTTTTTTTT
>CABIKL010002346.1:0-12795 GCA_902196195.1 Aptinothrips rufus
AAAGTCCATTGGAAAAGGATAGGTGATCCAAGGAATCATCCGCCGTTCCTTGGATTCCGAGGAACCGTTTTTACCGTGGCATACGCACATTCTTATTTTCCTACTAACAAATCGTTCGTACACTGCGAAAATGTTTCGTATTACGAAAAAAGTTGTTATTAATACTATTGATTTCGTTCATAATATGAACGAATTTTGTTAGTACTCGTTAGTGGCGTTGCGCCCGGCCAGGCCCGGCCCGCTGGATGCTGAGGGGAGCCATCTCCTCTCCCCGGTGCGCTCGGCAACCAATTCGACTGTCCTGTGAACTCTGAAACACCCGGTGCTAAGCAAATACGCACCATTGGCATGATGAAAATTTCTTTACGAAAACGAAAATTTACTTGCTGCAGGCCACTGCAGGCACTGTAGGAAAGTTTTTCATTGCACAAAGAAGCCGGTTTCTAGGCACGGATTTCACGCCTCGCCCGTTGCAGGTCTTTATGGTGGTCGTCAGCCTGAGGTGGCGAGGACATGCGAGCAATTAGCACGTAATTAAACGGCGCCGGGCACATTCCGTGCGATTAGGCCCGTACACAAAGCAGGCTGCTCGTGGCTGCGAGGTGAGGACGGGAGCTTAGCGCTGCTCGACACAGCCACTTGGTTAGGCCTCGATCTTTCACTGTTAGAAATTTGTTGTAAATAAATTTCCAACAACAAACAGCATCCCCGCTGGGCGGGCATGGAAGTGAACTGAATGGTCCCTTTTCGTCCGCGGCCCCGTTCTGTTAAAGGGGATGTCCGTAAATTATATAAGGCTCTTAGGGGGAGAGGGGGGGGGGGGGGTCCGAGCCTGCCTTATGGTCCTGCACCAAAAGCATGGTGAGGTTAGGTTATTCGCCTTACAAAAAAAGGGGGAGGGGGTCAAAAAGGGCCCCATTTTATCTTACGTAATTTATTATGGACGACCCCTAACGCCATTTTGCCCGTTCTTTGTATTAGAGCGAGCGGGGTGGGGCGTGTAGGCGGGTGGTGGGGACCGAGTGTGTGAAATAGCCTCAGCGAGGTTAACTTCTGTCTTGAGCTCTGGCGACCGAGCCTGAGGCTGTTCCGCTGGAAGAATAGCGCGTCGATTGTGGCATCTTGGTCCACCTGCTGGAACTGACTTCAATGCCAGGCCCACGCCCTCCCTCAAGCAGCAGCCCGAATCTTCTGTTTTTCTCTGCTTTTTTTTTCAGTGCTTTTGCTTTGTACCCACACTTGCCGTTTTTAGTAGCTATCAATAAGTGGCTTACATTATTGAGGTATGTTGTAATACGATACATGATACATGTTGACGCCCTTCCAAATGTTTCTTGAAACTCTCACAATTCTCGCTGACTCTGGTTGCCGCGGTTGTGAGCTTCAGCGGTTAGGGAGTTAGTTCGCTCTGCCGCGCCCCGCCCAGCCCCGCCCCGCCCTGCTAGCAGAAGGCACGACCGACTCAGAACTCACCAAATGCCGGAGATCGTTTGCGCGTTTCCGCGCTCCAGCACTCTGCCACATTGCAGTGTTGTTTGGTATCACGGCTCGGCTCGGCTCGGCTCGGCTCGGCAGACGGTGTGTGGCGGCACAGGGTGTGGTAGGGGCAGGGGGGCGTCTGACACACCCCTCCTCCCCTCAACTCCCCCGCCTCTCTCGCCTTGCCCCGCCACCTTACTCTACCACCTGTCGCACATATGTGCTTCAAATTCGGAAGTTTCTGCTCATTTCCGCAGTAAGAGGGACCGAGCTTTTGACTTGGTATTCGGTTATGACCCAGCCCCGCGTTGGTGCTGCTCTCTTCACATCGAGTCCCTCTATTTCCTGCTGCTGCTGTCTTTCCTCGGTGTCTCCGACTAGACCAGACCAGAGCGGCGTGTTCAAGGCTCGTTGAAACCGAACGCGCGCCGACACCGACTTAGGAACCGGATCCAGCAGACCAGATCCACCCCCGCTTCCTGCTCCTTGAGCGTCTCGAGCTCGTGCTAAGAAACTAACAAAAACACAAAGAAAAACCGAAACCAAGGCTCTGGGTTTACACAAGCCAGAGCCAAGAGTAAATTCTGTTTGGGTGGTCGTTTTTAGCCTTATTCTAAAACGCGTATCGTAGTTTTCCTGATCATTTTGTATAGGTCTCAAAACGACCTCCGAAAATGTTTTTTGCCCGTATTTTCCGGGTTGGAACCACCCAGAGTCTGGGTTATTTTGGTTTTCCTGTGCATCAAAGGACAGTATTGCAGCCCGGGGTTACCGAAACAAAATACTTGTCGAGCGTATTCAACAAGCGCTGCTGTACGTCTCATTCATATTTACTGTCGAGTTAGTGTGCACTCCTTACTGAATTAATTATTCCTGGCTATTAGGGAAAATGTATTCGTCAACAACTCGGGCGGCCCCGTCTAATGGCCGCGTGATGGAAATACGGCTTTAGGAAAGTTTTCGAGCCGCCTCGTAGTTCAGCTCGTGTCCAAACAGTGGCTATCCACTTCGGCCCGAGTCGGGGCGGACTGGGGTGCGAGAGAGATGGAGTCTTATGGAGTTTGTGGGAGTGCAAGAGAGATAGGCAGACCGGGATCCTGGCCTTCGCATCTCTCTCGCACTCACACAATCTGCGTAAGATTTCATCTCACTCGCACGTTCCCCATAGTCCGCCGCTGCGGCGGGACAAGCTGCCAGCATATGTTTCCGAAAAAAGGGGTAAGACGAGCGTGTTTGAAAGCGCGAACGACTCGTGGTCTTCCGTTCGCTGATGATGTTGGTATGAATGCGTCGTCCGCTATCGCATACCCAGAGTTACGTTTAATTTTTCTCTAATTTGATTAGATTTTAGTACCACTAATGAATATATTACTTATAACACTGAACTTTTGTTTTAGTCGAATACGTTTCATGTAAATCAATGGCACATAATCGGATTGAGCCGATTAAACTGGTGCTTCATCGGTCCATTTTCATTCCAACGTGCTATTGATTCAAATAAAATGAATTTTTACACCTGAACAATTCTGCTAGTGCACTTCTCAGACCTTGTGAACTTTTCGTTCATAAAGTATAAAAAACAAAGTTGTGCAACAATACACTATGAACAAATTTGTTAATTACCATGAACAAAATGTTAATAAAGTATTAACAAAATTGTTCAAAACTCTATTGTTGCACAAACTTGACAATAGATATTGTGAAAATGTTCATGGCGGGCTGAGAGTGTGGAACTAACGTCTAATCAAAATCGAGTGAAGATAGAATGAAGCTCTGGGTGTGTGAGGAAGTCTTTCCGGGGCCTTTCCCGGAAGATAGGCAGGGAACTAAACTAGTGCCGCCCCGCCCCGCCCCGCCCCGCCCCGCCCCCAAATCCATTTATCCCCGTCAGCAGCTCGTTGCTGCCGTGCGTTTGACACTTGGCTGGTTCTCCTCGCTCGCCTGTCCGGGGCGCGCCCATGCAGCCCCGGGCCTCACGGCCCAGAACGTCCTGCCCCGCCGCACCCCGCCCCGCCCCACGCCACCCCACCCCACCCCACCCGACCCCACCCCACCCCACCCCACCCCGCCCCACCCCGCCCCACCCCGCCTAGCACGGCGCGCCCTTTGCTCCGTGTCGGATAAAGCTGGTCCCTACGGTGAGACTGGATGCCCCGCTGAGTCTCTGTTCGGTTCGTAAACAATTGCCAGCAAGTCTCAGTCGCCCACCGGGACCCTGCCACTGCGCGCCGCGCCCCAGAAGTAAGGTGGCTCCGCGTCCCACGCCAATATAAGGAGATTTATGTCTGTGAGGCTGACAGCCTTTGTTTTTGCCGGGTTTGAGAGGCAACTCGGAGAAATGCACAGAACGTGGTGGTCCGGCCGCCACTGGAAGGGGATGAAAGATCAGCTCGCGAGGGAGGGAGGGAGGGAGGGAGAGAGACGAACTGAGTTCTGAGGACTGATGATGAGCACAGCACACGTAGCGGGTGCACAACTAAAGTTTTATTCAAATCCAACAAATTCTCGAAGGAATTTTATTCTTCGAACGTCCGTCTCCCGTCTCCGTCGCCGTTCCAACATCTATTCGAAGGAAAAAGGAAAACTTCGATTCGACTGGTTCCACAAACCTTCGAATATTCATTGATTTTCCTTGAAATCCTCGTTGAAATCTAAGAACTGAGTTTAGTACTGAGAACTCAGACCTCGGATCAGAACTTCGAAAAAAAAATTCTTGATTTGTCGCTTTCTTTTGGTGTAAGCTCACTGAAAAAACAAATGTATAGTAACTACACACATGAAGTGTATATCAGTGCTGTACACTTCAAGTGTATAGTTTACTATACACTTGAAGTGTATAGCTGGTGCTACACACCTCAGGTGTATAGTTACTACACACTTGGCACTTGGAGGGCTGGCGCCTATGCTGCTCCATGGACAAACTACACACCTGAAGTGTATAGTCAGCTATACACTTCAAGTGTATAGTAAACTACACATTTGAAGTGTATAGCACCCGCTATACACTTGAAGTGTATAGTTACTATACATTTGTTTTTTCAGTGGTGGCGATGATGATCTGTGTGCTAAGTCTTTCTCTTTGCCCGTTGCAGGAGTGTGGAGCATCATATGCTAACGAGCATCCAGCAAAGAGTCTTCCGTGACGCGGAGCGCGAGGAAGGGTGAGTTACTTCTCAGTTTTTGTTTTTTTTGTTGTTTTTTTTATTTTGTACTCATTATCATTTCTGGTTTTTGTCACTACTGCTTTCCGGAGGATGAATTCTAATATTATCCGGGGGACAAAAAAGAAGAAAAAGACAAAGAAGGAAGGGATGAGGGAAGGGCACGAATGCCCGTGGGGCAAAAAAAAAAGACTGTATTTATCCACTTTGGGAAGAGAGGCTAGTCGACGGGTTTTCATTAAGGCTAATATGTTCATGCCTGTGTGCGGCTTTAATTTGACCAGCCCCGCCCCGCCCCGCCCCCTTTAACACAGCCCGCTCATCAGCTTCCGGGGCCGCGCTTTTCTAATGGCCACGAGCAGAGCAACAGACCTCCGAACACAAATTTCATTCGTATCCTAGCTTGGCTGTATTAATATTTCCCCTAACTCGGAGAGCGTCTGATGAGATCCAAGTTTCACTAAACAGCTGTGCACTTCCATGTCGGCTTGCGGAGAGCAGGGCAAGTGATTGGTTGGAAGCGCTTGTGGACTTTGTCCCGAACCGAATGTTTTTCATTCGACGTGCTCCGCTCCGCCCGCCCCCGGCTGTGTCCGGAATCCGACCGAGACTCGACCGGGACCCGTACCCTCTCTCCAGTCTGAATGCAATATCCTGCGGCCTGGCCAAGTGCTGCCAGGCCTGCCGAGCCGAGCCGAGCCGAGCCGAGCCGAGCCGAGCCGAGCCTCTCACACAGGATCTGGTCTGGCACTTCACGCGCCCCAAGACGTGATTTCCTTCACCCCCCCCCCCCCCCCCCCCCCCCCCCCCCCCCCCCCCCCCTTTCCCCTCCCCGCCGTTCCTCTTTTTGCTCCATCTGCTCTACAATCCGAACACGGTTTTGGAACCAAAGATAGCATTTACGAATCCCTCGACTTTCTCTTGCGATTGGGAAGGCAGCCCTTTGAGAGGGTGAATTTGTATTTTGTGATATACAAGTACGTCCGCGTGTTACTTCAAATTTTTTCAAATATGAATCAATGCGTCGTGGAGATGTTCATCAGATTTTAGTCAATATTTTATGAAATTGTTCAAAACTTTGTTATTTCTGGATGCGTGTTGTGCATTTGGACTTCGCGCGCTGACAAAGACGTTTTGACTTACCTTACTCATTTGTCTTTGACGTGCCAGACGGGCTTGTTTTCAGAGCGCCGTACACCCACCCTCTATTCCCTTTTCCGCTTACTTCGCACGCATCCTCCGCGCCATTCGCATGCAGAGTGCGAACATGACCCGGCGATGCGAGTCTGCACTGCTCTGTGGCGTGGCGTGGCGTGGCGTGGCGTGGCGTGGCGAGGCGAGGCGTGGCGTGGCACGTGTTACACGTGACGAGCTTCATCAATTCCTGGCTCCGCGCACGCTGCCGCACGCTGCGCTCAGCCCAAGGACTGTCCCCCGTCTTATTGCAGGTCGCTACACCCCTTCGGCTTCACTCTCCCACCCATCACCCTGGAGTCAGCATCCATCCTCTTCCCTCCTCTTGATATCAGGCACTATTTAGTAATATTGTCTTATGACTTGTAGCTCGGTAAATTCAAAAGGCAATAAAAAATCTGGAATCTCAAATTGTATCCTGTCCCTGTCCTCCCGTCCCCTCTCCTCGAGCCGTGAAGTGACGGGCCGCTTTAAAACGAGAGCCAGTGTTGCCTGGCGTGGCGTGGGCCCGCAGAGAGGCGCCATTTCGAGGCCCGGATGATTAGTTTCGCTGTTTCGAGGCCCCCTTCCCCTCCCCTCCCCTCCCCGACCCGCGCCGCTCCCCTTGCTCCCTCCGCCATCCCCGGCCCTTCTTCAAATACGACGAAAAAGGGGTTGTTTCTCGGAGGCGGGGCACTAAATCAGCGCCGCGCCCCGGCCTGCCGGCCGGCCGGTCGTCTCGCCGGGTTATTTCTGTGCTCTAAATAAGACCTGATGGCCGGTTCTCTCTCATCTCGCCCCGGAGCTTCCCACGCCCTCCCCATCTCTGCCCGTTGCTCCCCTCCCTCCCCTCCCTCCCTCCCTCACTCCTATCCCTCACTCCTATCCCTCACTCCCCTCCCTCACTCCCCTCCCTTGCTCCCGTCCGTCCTTCACTCCCCTCCCTCACTCCCCTCCCTCACTCCCCTCCCTCACTCCCCTCCCTCACTCCGCTCCCTCACTCCCCTCCTTCACTCCCCTCCCTCACTCCCCTCCCTCACTCCCCTCCTTCACTCCCCTCCCTCACTCCCCTCCCGCCTCACTCACCTTTCTCACTCCCCTCCCTCCCTCTCTTCCCCTCCCCTCGCTTCGCCTCGCTCTCTGTTTAACTTCCGATCTACTTTGCCACTGGGCTAAGTAGGATTTGGACGCGCTGGCCGGGCTGGGTGAACGTGTCCCGACAAACGGATCATGACGGATGTCTCGCTCCGAGTTGGAATGACAAGGTATAGCCCTGGTCCCACGCTCGCCTGAAAATCGAATGGTGCTCGAAGATTGAGAGCAATTTGATTGGACTCATATGTCACCTGGATAGCCCGGGTATAGGGACTTCCTGGCCTTTGTTCGCAGACAGCGGGGGCGGAGTGGAAAGTGCGAGTGAGAGATGAAGTCTTGTGGAGATTCCGTGAGTGCGAGAGAAATAGATGCAAAGGCATCATCATCTTCTTCTCTCGCACTTACGCAATCTCCATTGGACTCCATCTCACTCGCGCGACTTTCCAGTCAGCCGCTGTCAGGCAGCCCGCTGCGCGCCCTGCTCCCGAGAACCCTCCTCGATCAGCTCAGGGCGCCCACAGCACTGGAAGGGGTCAGAAATACCAACTGAGAAATTTCTCATACCGGACAGCAAACACTCATAGCGGTCGGCTGCAGGTAGTCCCGTATACCTGGCCCCCATGCGTAGTCAAGATGACCACCGGGCCTAATATCGTCCCCCTCCAGTGCTGTGAGGACGCCTGGCGAGGTAGGCAACTCCACGGCTGGTGCGCTCCCGTGTCGTCTGGTTGCCTACCCTCTAGTTCACAGGCGCTCGGCCGCGCTCGACGGACGTCGCTTGTTGTTTGCGAACTGCGCCGCTGCTGGTTTGATGCTGGCCTGGCCAAGTTAGCAAGATGAAGACTGTACTTGTGTTCGTTTCTTTTACTGTCCGAAGGAGTTCATCACAATTCCGACGCGTCTGTTTCCGCGGCTGTTGGTTGCTTCACGTACCTTGTTTTACTGCGAGACTGTGGTGGGTTGGCGAGGAGGGGGAAGGGCGCAGACCCTGCGTGTGTCCTACGCGGCGCTTGCCGCTGGCAATTCATGTTTGCCGGGGCGGGGCGGGGCGGGGCGGGGCGGGGCTTGGATGGGGGGAGGACGGGGCGCGAGCCCGGAGAGCCTGTCGGGAGAGACAACCACGGCACATGAGCAGGCGGCTGCGAGTCATCCGTCCAAGTCTCTGACCAAGCTCACGTGACACTGTAGGTCTCCTCACTCGAGGCTCTTCAGCCGGCGGAGCTGCTCGGCTGTTACTCATACAGTTTATGGCTGAACATGACTTGGCCCAGCAGCGTCGTCGTGCGGTAGAGATGAAACACGACCCTTATTCTGGGAAAACTAACCCAGAAACCAAGGGTAGAAGGTATTTTGTGAATGCCATGTGGAGATCTTTTTCAAAATGACCTGCGAAACCGTGCGAAACGCTTTTTAATATAGGCCCTTAAAACGACCTTCAATATTTGCTTTCTAGATTGGATTGTCTGATAAACTGGATATTTTTTTTCTGTGAGCGCCGTGACAAGCCTAGCTCTGCACTGTTGAAACATGAGCCCGCCCCTGCTATCTATTTTATAGAAGGGCGGGCTAAAAATATAAGTTACAAGTAAAATTTTTACATTGCTTCTGTCGTAGCTTCTTGATAAATTTAAGCCAAAAACTCGTGACATCTTTTTTTAAATTCTAATTTACGGCATTCACGCCCATTCTTTATAAATTAATTCTCGATTGCTCTCTCGCATATTTACGAGAATCATTCACAGCAGTGTACGGCTCCCCGCATTGTGCTTTTCTCATGGAGTTTCACGAACAGGCTGATTGGATGAGACGTCAGACTCGCTACGACGATCTATGCGCCTTTTCTCAAAAATGGAATGAACTCGATAAGGCTCAGAACCAGCAGCAGCTGTTGTTGGCTCTGGTGCCGAACAAGAAGTATAATCTTGAAAATCTGACGATCACCCCTCATTGCTGCCCGCTGCCTGCCTTTTCATCATCATCTTATCCATCAGAGCAGAGCCCGGCGGGGCCTTGAGGGCTGGAGTTGGGAACTGCTGGCGTGGCGTGGCGTGGCATGGCGTGGCGTGGCATGGCGTGGCGTGGCGTGGCGTGGCGTGCATCCCCTAGGGCTGAGTACTCTACTCTCCTTTGATTTGATCCTGGGAGCGGAGCGGCCATCGAAAGCTGTGGGATCCACGTAAACTATAATTAATTTTAGTTCGTAAAGGGCCCGTTATTAATCATAGCGGGTGAAGGAAGGGAGAAGAAGGGCCGGGCCGCCTGGCTGCTGGCTGGGTGCGACACTCGGCTCTTCTCGGGAGACTTGACGGCGAGACCTGCCCTCGTCAAGTGACGCCTCCGAAGCCGAGCTCATTGTCTGCCGGGCTCCACTTCACAATTAGGGCAGCTCTCTCCCTTTGAGACTCACCTCGCCCCGAGACACGGCTGAAGGGCGAGGCTGACGGCCACAAGAGAGCGAGGCGCGCTGAACAGGAGTAAGGCTGCCGTCAGGATGGCCCATGTTCTGTTGTAATGGAGGACTTTGCGGCGCCGACAGGCCCAGCCCTACGCTGCCCTACCCTGCCCTGCCCCGCCCTAACCTGCCTTGCCATCCCCTGCCCTGCCCTGCCATCCCCTTCCCTGACCTTCCCTGCCCTCACTGTAAAATAATTTGTTGTCATTTGATGAAAAACCTCAGGCTAATTTTGGAACAAGAATATTTCGTATTGTGGCATTTACAAATTTTTTGTCATCGAGCTTTTAATAGTATTTCGTCGCTTGGCGATTTATTTTTCACGCTAAGTCCTACAGCAAATGGACATTATGACGAAAAATTCTTTGACAAATGTTTCGTCATTTTGAAGAAAAATTTGTCAATTATGTCTTAAAAATTATATGCACGAAATTTGTCGTCAAGTGACGAAAAATTCGTAAACGAAGAATTACGAACCATTCGTCATGAAATAGTTCGTAAAGTGACGAAATTATTGAACAGTGGTGGCGGGGCGGATAGGACGCGCGGGACGGGCGGCAGCCAGGTGTCGCGTCACGTACTCCGCTGGAGTGGTCCAGACCCATGGATGCTGATCTGATTCCCTGGAAACTGCTCGTGGCCGGCTGTCAGTCAACCCGGCAGGCGAGCTGGCAGGTGAGCTGGCAGGTGAGCTGGCAGGCAGCTCCACTTTGCCGGGGCAGAGTTGTGACCTTGTTACCGTATCGCCGCAACTTGGAAAGCTCACAATAATTAATCACTTCTCGCGTCCAACGCCCTTCTACTTGTGGCCGCCCCAGCATTGAAAGTCCCTCGCGCGCGGTGTAGAGACAGCTGTTGAAGCCGCTCCTCATGATCAACCCCGCCGCCCGCCGCTCTAGCATTGCAAGTCTCTCGCGCGCGGTGTAGAGACAACAGCTGTTGAAGCCGCTCCTCGTGATCAAACCCTGTCGCACAGAAAAAACAAAACCCAGATTCTGGGGCATCCCAAGGCATTCCCAACCCAACCTAACCCAGAGGGGCTCGTTTTGAGGATTAAGTAGAAATATATTTTAGAGCGCCCGATTATTTTGGTATGGGTCTCAAAATGATCCCCAACGGGTGTTAGGCTACTTATTCTCCCCGGATTCTCCCCAAAACAGGTATTTCCGGGTATTTCTTTTACAGAGTATTGAGCATAGCAGGTGCCGCGTTGTATCGAAGCAGCAGACAGTACTCAGCGTGCCGCTCCTTCAGAGGGACCGGAATGGAACGGGAGGGGGATGGGGAAGGAAGGGGAGGGGAAGGAAGGGAGTGGAGGGAATGAAAAGCGGGGCGGGTACCCCGCCTCAGCAAGTCGAGGCGTGTGCAGTACTCCTTAGTCAAAGTTCGCCGCTTCAAGTGGCGCGTGGCAGGGTGGGGTGCGGTGGAAGGTGTGGGGGTGGGGGGAGCAGGTGGCGAGGATGCTTCCAGTGCAATCCCAAGTTTGGGATGATTTGTGTGAGGTGGGTGGTGCCTCTCCCTCCTCGCCGGTCTGGTTACAGTGTTCCCTCAGACTGAGGACCCCGCCTCGCTCCTTGGACTCACCCATATATTAGCAGAACAAGGCGCCACAAGTCGGCCTGGAATTGGTCTGCATATTGGCGGGGTGTGCGCGGCGCGATACGTCTCGCTTTTAGAACGCAAAACGCCAAATTTTAAGTGATTTCCGAGCCATCATGCACTGTAAGGAATCACTTCCTAAAATAAAACAAAAATTTATGTAAAATTTAGTATACAAATTGTCCGTTTGACGACCAACGTTTTGATCTTTTTTAAGGTTTCTGTTCTGTGTTGTAATTCGGCAGAAATATGCAAGTATGTGATGATTGTATCGATGATTTTTCGAAATTAAGTTGTAAGTTCATGAAATATTCTCTCTGGGTTTGAGAGAGATTGAAGGGGAGGAGCTACGCCCTGCTCGATTAGGAATACCGGCCTCCGCAGTGTGTAAATACGGCAGGGCGCTGGGGTATTAATTTGCATTCATTTACTTTTTGCCATCCCTCATCGCAACAGGGACGTTCACTCGCGGGAAGCGGAGTGCGGGACTGCTAGCTGTATGTCGCCTGGGTTTGAACCCAGGCTATAGTCATTTCGGCTGGTATGGTCTCCATCGTCAGTTCACGGGTTCAAATACCAGAGAAATGTCTTTGTTTTGCTGTGCGGCGGGTCTTTGACCGCGGCGTGTGTGGTGCGGGCAGCCCTTGGGCTCGCCCTGGGTCCGCTCCCTGGGGGGCCCGGCCCTCGGACTGCATCAGTATCCTCTAATTAGCTTTAGCCCCCCGCCCCGCCCGCCCCGCCCCGCCCCGCGCTGCGCGCTGCTCCCACAGCTGCCAACGCACTTATCGTGAAAGGCCCAAAGTGAAACTGGCTTCACCCCGCTGCACTTTGGAGACCATCAGGCATTAGCCATGTCGATGGGCTGATGGGCTGGGCCGGGCTCCCGAACCCGCGTCGAGGTCAAGTGGACCTGAACCTCAATACCAGTGAATTTTTATGTACGAAGTAGCCTTACAGTTTAACATTAAAAAAAAAAAAATTCTTTTGTTTTTTTGTTTTGAAACATAGCCCTTTACGGAAATCTTTTCTTTCTCTGAAGTATTTCAATGAGACTTGGCATGGATGTAGAGCTCAAAATGCTCATTTTCTTCTTCTAGACTTTCGTTCGAAAATGATTCCGCGAACGTCCTGCTTTGGGAGGGAAGAAGAGAACCTCCCCTTGATACTTTTCCACGCACTTTTTGTTATTAATTTGTCTGGTTTGTTATGGTGCCCCAGTCCTCTGAGCGTGTGCCTTCGCCCGGAGAGATAACACTCCAGCTCTGGGGCTGCGCCGCGCTGCGCCTTCAAAATAATAATGGACTTCTCTCTCCGCCCGCCCCTCCCTCCTTGCCGCCATGTCTCGAGGTGACAATCTACAATCTGATGGCTTTGCCAAGCCGAGATGAGTTTCTGTTTACCTCCCGCCCCGTAAAGGGCCCATGAGGGCCCTAAGAAGGGCCTATGAAGATCCCATGCCGGGCTCATGAAGGGCATGAAGGGCCCACGGAGAGGATATCGAGGGCCCATCCCATGACGTGGAGGGCTTCGACGGTCTAGACGATAAAATCACAAACGTCGTTCTGCAGCTGAGTTAGAAGATGGGGACGGGGGCGGGGGCGGGGGGGGGGGGCATCCTTTGCCTCTTCATTTTCGTTAATCTGGTATTAACAGTCAAAAGAAAGGGGCTTCCCAGTGCAAGAGAATAAAGCGCTGTGTAGGCCGTTTCTAGGCTTGTTCAGTTCGCAGCGTAAACCCGGTCCTCACTGTCACTGTTAGCTGCCCTTCATTTCTAGAACAGGAGTATACCATAAAAGATAGATGAGTCAATCTTCTAATATCTCTTCTTTTTTTTCT